>JAJAQA010000020.1:34415333-34467833 GCA_021464565.1 Rutilus rutilus
ATATTTATGCCGACTTCATCAGGCTCAGAAAATTCTTCACAAAGAACACAAAGAATGGCCTTCTCAGCTGCCATAGCTGCAACTCTTGCGTCATCAGAACAGTGTGTTCAACGCATCACCGTTTCTGTTTAAACAAACGTTTTGTCGGGGCTGAACGCAGCCCTGGTGTGCAAACATTTGTGTGCTTTTTATTGATTGCATCCTTGGATTATATGGCCCATTTGTTTCTTGGATTATTTTGCATCAATGTTGGTAAAACGGATTAATTGCATGTTTTGTTGCATTTTTCTATTAAGTTCACATTTAAAAGCTAGCTTCTGAATTGTGTAATGAGTAGGCCTATGTATTGAGTTCAGCTCTAAACATGAGTGAATCATTTGCACATATCATAGATGTAAATACCTTGATGATGATGATGATGATGAATTTGGCTGGTTCAGAGACTACATCAATAGCTCTGCCATCTTGGAAAGACCTATATTGCATATTGAAATGAAGAGCTCATGGTTTAGCTGGTTAGATATCATGGTTTAGCTGGTTAGAGCTCATGGTTTCGCTGGTTAGATCTCATGGTTTAGCTGGTTAGATCTCATGGTTTAGCTGGTTAGAGCTCATGGTTTTATTAAATGAAATAACTTTGTTCGATTTTAGTAGATGTGGTGTTGTTTTAGTTACGTTTATCCTGTCTGATTTTAAGTGGAATTCTGTTAAATGTATATGTAATGTTATGACTGGGACAGGCTGCAATATCAGTTAGGGTTTTAAAGTCCCACTGTGGTAGAAATCAAGTTTTTAATGTTGTTTATATGTCTATGTGGTGTTTTTAATATGTTTTAAGACAATGTGTAAGCCATGTGTAGATTCATAAGTCGACAGCATTGCTGAGTATTTCCTCCTTAAAACTGCAGTGAACCAAAGACAGTCTCAAACACACGCTTTGAAATCGCTGGTGTTTCTGACGTCACAAACTACCTTGTAACCAATCAGATCAACGTGTGATCGTCAACCAGTGGATCTCTGAGCTGAGTGAGTGAGTGGAGGCGGGGCTCATTTGCATATTCATAGAACCACGCATACTAAATGAGGCAAGGGTGTCGAGTTACATTCAAGATATTTTAAGATATTACAAACATAACATCATGACTTTCTGCAAAGCTGTTTTAAAACTATATACAATACAAGTAAAAATGTATTTGACAAAAATAACCATATTGCCTAAATGTCACAACCATTCCTGGGTCAAATTATCCACAAAAAATAAAATAAATAAATAAATACATTACAAGCCGTTTTAGGACCCCGAATATTTTTTACATTGTGAAATTATTTTCATGACAATTAATTAAGTCAAGTCAAGTCAAGTATATTTGTATAGCGCTTTTCACAATACAGATTGTATCAAAGCAGCTTCACAGTATTAAATTAAAATAATACAACAAGGTTTGTTTCTAGTGGAATTTATTGATAAAATCAAATTAGATATCCCCAGAATATCCCCAACTGAGCAAGCCAAAGGCAACAGTGGCAAGGAACCGAAAAACTCCATCAAGTGACCTAATAGTGTCCTAA
Organism: Rutilus rutilus; assembly: GCA_021464565.1. Classification (NCBI taxonomy): domain Eukaryota; kingdom Metazoa; phylum Chordata; class Actinopteri; order Cypriniformes; family Leuciscidae; genus Rutilus; species Rutilus rutilus. The sequence goes on from JAJAQA010000020.1 coordinate 34,416,903, forward strand.
AACTCCATCAGGTGACCCAATGGAGAAAAAAAAACCTTGGGAGAACCCAGGCTCAGTCGGGGGCCAGTTCTCCTCTGGCGTTTATTAACTAGAGGCCGGATTGTAATTTGAACTGTAAGATTAAAAATATTATATGAATGCCTGGCTGAAGAGATGCGACTTTAATCTAGTTTTAAACTGGGAGAGCGAGTCTGAGCAACGAACACTATCAGGAAGGCTATTCCAGAGTTTTGGAGCTAAATGTGAAAATGCTCTCCCTCCTTTGGTGGTTCTGGATATCCTAGGTATGACCAAAAGCCTTGAATTTAGTGATCTTAAAGAGCGCGATGGATTATAGGGCGATAGAAGATCCGTTAAATAGACTGGAGCTAAGCCGTTTAGGGCTTTATAAGTCAGTAGCAATACCTTGTAATTAATACGGAACTTTATAGGTAACCAATGCAGTGATGATAAAATCGGTGTTATATGATCATATTTTCTTGATCTAGTAAGAACTCTAGCGGGGGCATTTTGGACTAACTGTAGCTTGTTAATTGAGGATGCAGGACAACCAGCTAATAAAGCATTACAGTAATCTAGTCTCGAGGTCATGAATGCATGAACTAACTTTTCTGCATCAGAATTAAGCACATAAACCAACAAAATTCCCATTTTTGAAGATTCTCAGTCATGTAAAGTAGTATTTAAATTATAAAAATATTGTACGCACATCAAATAATACCTTACAATACAAGAAATGCTTTCAATTATTAATTCAGAACAGAGAAAAAAAATCTTAATAGCCCAAAACCCCAAAACAGTCATTGGGCCCTATTTTAACGATCTGAAACGCAAGTGTCAAAGCGCAAAGCGCAAGTAACTTTGTGGGCGGGTCTTGGCGCTGTTGCTATTATACCGGCGGGATAAATGACTCTTGCGCCTGGCGCAAATCTAAAACGGGTTGGTCTGAAGTAGCTTCATTACTCATAGGTGTGGTTTGGGCGTAACGTGAAATAAACCAATCAGAGCGTCATCTCACATTCCCTTTAAGAGCAGACGCGCTTGTTCTAAAGCGGATTCCTATTATAACGGCGGATTTGCCAGGCGCACGCGAGGAGCGGTTCACAGCCGAGGAGACCAACGTTCCCGTCATCAGGGACGTTGGGGATGGAGAAACACACCCAAATTAACTTCGGTTAAACAGGCGTATGATAATTTGGGTAAATGTGTAAGCTAGATGTAGGCTATGCTTTTATAATAAACTGTCTATCTATCTATCTATCTATCTATCTATCTATCTATCTATCTATCTATCTATCTATCTAGCTATCTATCTATCTATCTATCTATCTATCTTTCGTAATAATGTATGATTTGCAAAAATGATAACTGCTGCGTCTGTGTGTAGATGAGAGAATCAAAGTGTATGCGCGTTGTGCACACGCTACATTGATTAAGGCCAAGCATGCGCCCTTAAAATAGCATATAAATAACATGCGCAACGCGCCACTGACTTTAAACTGTTTTATTTCGGTCAGTGGCGCAATTGTTTTCTAAACCTGTAAAATAGCATGAGGGAACGTTTGTGCCGGAACACGCCTCCTCTTTGTGCTGAACCGCCCCGGGGAGCGCAAGTGTATTTCTTAGTTCCCGACGTGCGTCTGTGGAGGGAAAAGTCCGCTTTGCGCGTGTGCAAAATAGGAATGATACATGCGTCCGTGTACAAAGTCAATTGCGCTGGGTGCAAGATAGGGCCCATAATGTGTAATCCAATTCAGTTTTTCAATGTTTGAAATAAATACATAGAAACAAACATACATAAATGACCTCCATAAAGTGATTGAAGGCATTCACTGCAGGTATTTGTTCTTGTTTTAAGCACAAACTTTTGATAAATTTTTCAGAAAACAACACTTAAAGGAGCCGTATGTAAGATTGTGGCCAAAACTGGTACTGCAATCACTTTCAAATTACTGTAGAACGGTGTATCCCCTCCCCCTCCCCCCTGACTCGAGGTTGCCAGATAGGTTGCAGGATCCAGCAGGAACGTATGCTGCTACGTAGCTGTGGTAACTAGAGCAGAGCTGGCAACCCGGATGCCGAAACACTACTGACTTCGTGATTGGTAGATAGGTGGAGGGTGGCGCTTCAGGCCAAAACACAACATGACAACATCAACATCAGTTGAGGGCTGCAACTTCACTTTTTAAATGTCAATATCCTGGCCGGACTACTGTTGTCAGTGATATAAGTATTTTAAATGAACATGATTTCTCAATGTCTAGTGACATATCAGGGCCATTTTATGATTAATTGAAATACATTTCTTACATACAGCTCCTTTAATATCTTCAGTCATTTTGCTTCTCCAGTAAATGTATCTTGATTTATGAATGTTTTTTCATGAACACCGTTGTTTGTTTGTTTGTTTGTTTGTTTGCAGTGTATTTATCACTTTAAGATAACTGTATTTTCTAGCGTTTGTCTCTTGATTGTTCACTGTATAGAGCAGTGAAGAGTTTGCAGATGATGAAGTGAAGCTTGTGTTCATCAGTGATACAGACACACTTTGACACTGACTGTGAGTCAGTTGTTCAGTTTGATGACTGATTAGCCGGAGACACTGTAATAAGTCACTTGTCATTTAACGCATGCATTCTCTTTCCGTTTGAGAGTTTGAAAAGTGCAGATGTATGTTATTCATGATGACCGGCCACTGACCCGACACCCTAAAGCTGACTTCAATATTCATATTCATATTCCTGACAGCTTCTTTTGACCTGAAATAAAGCAGTTTATGTGTGACTAAACATCCGTAGACATCCACTGACCACAAAAGCTCAAGAAACGTGTGTTCCCTTTCGGAAGGGAACTCGCACTGTGTCGAATGAAGCTTTGGGGAACACCTCATGTGTGACAGGTGTCCGAAATCACTATCAAATCACGGCAATCACACTGACCGGCGACAGCCTGTGAATGATTAACGTGAATGATGAACGTGTGATCTGGATATATATAAGGGCGCCTTGCAAACATGACAATCATCCTTTTCGTCTTCAGGGACTGTTCTGTCTGTAACACTAAAGGATTATGGGTAAGAAAATAATAACGAAGCGCACAGCGAAGGCTGATTGTTTTCTGAAGTGTGCCGACCCGTGCCCAAGGTCTCTGACGCCGGGTGACACACATGAACTGTGTGTTTTCTGCCTGGGTGAAGAGCACGCACGGGAGGTTCTCGAGGGAGCAGCCGGTGCAAACTGTAAGAGAGCAATCCGCTCTCGTCTGACTCTCTTCTTGAGTGAAGAGGGTTCAGCATCTGGACCTCGTGGTTCAGGTCCCGAGACAGAGCGGCGACTTTCCCAGATGGAGCTCGTCGATCGTCTTCAGAGGGGTGTAAACCTCTCAGACGATTCGACGGCTGACGAGTGTGAGCTGCAGGGGGATGAGGAAGACTATTCTCCTACTGTTCCTGCAGCGAGTGCTCTTCAGGACGAGCAGGAGAAGGTTGATGAGGGTGATAATCAGGGAGATCCTGAGTCCTCTCAGCACTAATGATGTTATGGAGTGCGCCGCCGGCAGGCTTGATGATCGGTTTCTCCTCGGCCAAAGGTCACCAGCTCAGGTGAGCCTTCCATTCCTTCCTGATCTTCACACAGAGATCGAGAGGGCATGGAAGAACCCATACGCCGCCCGGATCCACCGGCATCAGCGGGCTAGTTTCGCTGATGTTGAGGGGATCGGAGAGCATGGGTATGTGTCAATGCCGCCCATTGACGAGACGTTTGCGAAATATCTTGTGGTTAAACCTGGCAGACATCGGGGAGAAGGAGTCGATTCGGCAGTCTCGCCCTCTGAACTCTTTGGCACCTCCGTGGAGGCGGTTGGGAAGTTCAGGGAGGCGAAGGCGCGCTCAGCTGCTTTCAGGACCTGCATACCGCTGAGATCCGGGTCAAAGCCCAGGCAGACGGGAGGGCCTAACTCTTCACGGTCCGAGGACCGTAGACAGAGCCAGAGAGCCAGTGTCGCCTCTCGTGCGTCCCCTCCATGGAGGAGCAGGGCACAGAGGAGGCGTGACTCCCGCAAGAAGAGGGATCTGAGGGAGGTTATCCAACACAAGCACTCACGGCATCGGTGATGGATCATCTCCCCGGAGGGCCTCATTACATCACAGCCCTCTCCTCTCTTCCCGACTCCCCAGGCGTTCCCTACATCAGGCCTGGGGTGGGCCCATGATGAGACCGATGTTCTCGGCTTGGTTAGTAAGAGACGCCACTTTCAGGCATGTAAAGTGGTGGACCTGAGGTTCATAGAGAACTATCTGAGTCTTCACTCCACACGCCGCAGGTGAGTCTTCTTTAAGGAGCTTCTTTATGTGTAACTAACATTAAAAATGTATTTCCCAACAGACTTTGTTCCCTGTATAGAGTTAGGGGAGCATGTTTGATTAAGAAATAAGGTAAGGTAAATTTTGGATTGTATATTTATATTAGTATATGTATATTGTATAGACTAATGTATATATGAAGAGTTCATTTGCAAAAGCCTCTAAGTGCCATCTGAAATTTTCATCTAGAATGATCATTTTTATCAAGCTTTGTATATTTAAATTCAGTAATTTCACTTAAATGGCAATGAAAAATACCTATTATTTGTCATTTAAGTGAAATTACTCAACTTAACTATACAAGCTTGATAAAAATGATCATTCTAGATGAAAATTTCAGATGGCACTTAGAGGCGTTTGCATCTGAACTCTTCATATATATCATTCTTGTGTTTGCAGCATGTTTGAGCTTCAGCGAGAACCAATGAGGTTTGCTGATCAATGTTTATATGTGAATAAAAGCCTAAATTCAGTCAATGGAGAGACAGAAATACCTCAGATTTAATTTTAAATATTCAAAATTCAAAATCATACAGAGTAGTGTTAAAGACCCCCTGTAGTCAATAATTGTATTCCTTAAAACTCATCTTTGATTAACATCAGATTTCAGAGTTCCTCAATCATTTCATTCATTATGCCACAAAGTTAAGTAGATTTGGTCTTATACGTTGATAATGTGTGCAAAACTTTGGCACTGTAATGTGAGGGATGATCAGTGTCTCTGACTCTAATCGGTTTCATTGATTCATTAACCGCACATATTTAATCATTTTCATCAAAGCCACAGAATCATCATGTCATCACTCATGCATTTATGCTGCATTAAACAGAAAATCACAGAATACATTTAGACAGAAGGACAGAATTATGCTATTTAAAGTTCTGGTATCTGATGCTAGTTAACATGAAACTGAAGGATTTCTGAGTAAAATAGGATATTATGAATGGCAGGATTTTATCCAGGTATGGATGTATATATTGAATGGTGTCTCTATGTATTCTCATTATAATAACATAATAATTTTTAGAACTGTATCGTTCTCGTTCTCGTCCTTGTTGTGAACGGGCCTTAAAACTAGGAGGAAAGGTGATGATTTCATGTTGACTTGAAGAACGCAGTAATTCTCCAGAGCTAAAGTAGAGTTTACTTGTATTCATATCAGCAGTAGAGAGTTCTCTCGTTATGTTATATCAAATTGGCAATTATAAAATGCAGTGTCTTTAAACGAGTGAAGATGAGTTTGTGTGCAGACGGACCCTGTCAGTGGGCGGCTCAAACACACACACATCACTGACACTTCAGCAAACTTCTGTCCACTTCACTTGCTTGCAGTAAACTGTGTTAAGTGTTAATTACATCTGAGCCTTTCATTCTCCAGGCTGTTTGAGTCATAGACCAGTGAAGACAAAGGCAAGAATCATCTCACATCTGACAGACAGACTGGCCTGATGGAAGATGACTGGCTGAAGATTGCTCTACAAGGTTTTCACTCCACAAGTCTGTGAAAAGTTTGTCAAACGTATTATTATTACCCATACAGAACGCACATAAACCCTGACAATTTAAATCATTTCCCAACAGAGAACAATGTGACCATCCACTTCATAAGCAGCCTTGATTCTAGATGCATTCCCAGAGGAAAGAAAAATTAAAAATGATATCTCATTAACATCTCAAATGTTTCTCCTAGACACAAATGAGGTTACTTTAACATTAAATGGAGACTTTTGCTTGAGTCTCCTACTTCTCACACTAACACTCTCACATTTTTATCCTCTAAATAATCTGGAAAGATCTCAACACCATCACGAGCTGTGCTCATATTTTTCTCCTTAGCTAGAAACTCTGGATCGCTCACATTTGTCTCATCTAAAGCTTCAGAAGAAATCTCAACAAATTCACACACTGAGGGCGATTTTTGGCGCAGCAAAATTCTATTCTATTCTATTTTAAAGTTCAAGTTCAAAGTTTATTATAAGCCCAATGGATGATTTTTGGCGCAGCATAAAATTCTATTCTATTCTATTCTATTCTATTCTATTCTATTCTATTCTATTCTATTCTATTCTATTCTATTCTATTCTATTCTATTCAAAGTTTATTATAAACTCAGAGGGGGATTTTTGGTGCTGCATAAAATTCTATTCTATTTTAAAATTCAAGTTCAAAGTTTATTATAAGCACAAAGGTTTTTTTTGGTGCAGCATAACATTCTATTCTTTTCAATTCTATTCTAGTTCAAAGTTTATTATAAGCACAGGGGGATTTTTGGTGCCGCATAAAACTGTATTCTATTGTAAAGTTCAAGTTCAAAGTTTATTATAAGCCCAAAAGGAGATTTTTGGTGCAGCATAAAATTCTATTCTATTCTATTCTGTTCTATTCTATTCTATTCTATTCTATTCTATTCTATTCTATTCTATTCTATTCTATTCTATTCTATTCTAAAGTTCAAGTTCAAAGTTTATTATAAACCCAGAGGGAGATTTTTGGTGCAGCATAAAATTCTATTCTATTCTATTCTGTTCTATTCTATTCTATTCTATTCTATTCTATTCTATTCTATTCTATTCTATTCTATTCTATTCTAAAGTTCAAGTTCAAAGTTTATTATAAGCCCAAAAGGAGATTTTTGGTGCAGCATAAAATTCTATTCTATTCTATTCTATTCTATTCTATTCTATTCTATTCTATTCTATTCTATTATTGCATTTCGTAGTTGACCTCTGACCCCTAAAGCACGCAGTAAACCTGCTGCAACAGCACACAGAAGTGTTGAATGTGTGAGTCTGTGATGCTGATCTCTCAGCTGTCAGAGACACAGAACTGCAGGATTAACTCTACACACTTCATCCCCAGAGAGCCCATTAGATGTGGAACTGCACACCAGTGGACGAACCAACTGGGAACGAACGAGCTCTCCGTAATGGAGTAAATTCAGATTGCCATTAGAAACTGTATTGGCGGGTTGGTAAAGACTCTTACTGAATCGAGCTCTACTGAGGCCAGTCTAACTCTGAGCTCTACTGTAAATCTCATCATTATTACATTAATGAGACGCGATCCCTCATTAGGCTCCAGTTTATAAGTTACCAAACATCTACCAAACAAGAGAAATATGAGATTAAGATTGTGATTAAAACGTTTTGATCTGAGGAAAGGCATAGGTTGCATTTTTATTATAAAAAAAAAAAAGAAGTAATGTATTAAAATATTCGGCATTTTAATGGCAGTTTGAAGATTCATTATGGATGCTGATTTGCACCTTTTTAAATGTATAGTTACTTTTAATCTGTGTGTATATTCCATTCCATCTGGTTAGTAATATTAAACGTTATTACAGATTATGTAAACAGATGTCGTGAGTCTGGACTGTTGTAGAAAAACGCGTTTGACCCTGAGCGCTCTCCGTTCAGCGTCCCGTTGCTAAGAGACGCGTCCAAACACTCGCTAGTTAACTCAGCTGAACTGACGCTCTCAACATAAACAAAACACGTAAACGATAACCTGAATAAAAATCAATATTTGTCTTCTTACCTTTAACAGCTGAGCTGCTGTAGAGCGGCTGATGACGTGAAATGGATCTTCGTATTCGACAATATCTGTTAAAAGCTCAGGAGAAAAGAGGTAACGTGAACGTTAGCCGTTAAATTAACTTACGTTACGTGTTTATTAGTCGATAATTCATTGAATGTGTTTGTTTTATTTTCTTGTATTGTTAGTCGAGTGTAAACGCATTCATGAGGGGTTAGTTGTCACACAGAGAAAGTCACAGTTTTCCGTGTCTTTTGTGCAGATGTTGTGTTTGTGAGAAAAGCATATGAGCTGATCGGATGTTCTCAGTCTGAGCTCAGTGTTCTGTGTGCTGAGCAATCTCTACAGGTGAGACAAGAACACACACACACACACACACACACACACACACACACACACACACACACACACACACACACACACACACACACACACACACACACACACACACACACACACACATCCGTTGTGGAAGTAAACACTCCATTCAGTTTCTCCACAGGGAAATTGAAATTGATTTTGAACGATCATTTTAAAAATGTGCTTCTACTGAAGCCACCGAAGATATTAAGTCTTCTTGTTTTCTGAAAACTTAATTAAAATGCATTGAGTTTGTGCTTAAAACAAGAACAAACATCTGCCAATAGGAGTCAGAAAAATACACTTAATTTAAAGTAAAAATAAATAAATAAATAATTCTGCCAGGTATTTGTTCTAGTTTTCAGAAAACAAGACTTCAATATCTTCAGTCATTTTGCTTCTTCTCCAGTAAATGTAACTTGATTTAAGAATGTTTGGATATTTGTGCAGGAAAACCAGACAGAAACACTGAGGAAGAACATCATTTTTAATCCCTTTAATCCTCCTAAATATTAATTGGCCAACTCAGTATGTAGTCATTTTATTTGTTATATTCCCTGAAGAAGGCCATCAAGTCAAACTGCATTTGTATACTTTGATATATATATATTAAAAGTTTCATTGATGGCAGCTGATTAAACATCATTATACCCAGCGTGTTCTGAAGTCAAACCATGTCCACGTCCGAGTTTGAATGTCAATTCTTTTTTAAATGTTTGAATCTTTATTGATAAGCAAATCAAATACCCTTGTGTTTCTGGTGTGAGGAAACCCTGAGCTCCAGCTGGAGATAGCGGAGGGTAAGCCTCTTCCATGCTGTGAATGAACACACACCGCTGCATCTCTGTGTGTGTGTGTGTGTGTGTGTGTGTGTGTGTGTGTGTGGCAGCCAGCGTTTGAGTTTCTCCTCTCCGGCTGAACACATCATGCTGGGTTAGATAACAGCGAACACTGCTACGCCCCTCAGGCCTTTACCCTAGCGCAGGATTATTGTAACAGCAGCTTATCTCAGAATGTGCTGTCGTTTCATAAAGGATGAGAATCTCACTCACAAAAACATTAAAAAAATAAAATAATCAAACATGATGTGGTTTGTATATGACAAAATTTAATGCATTCAAAGTCTCTGTAATGCATCCTCATATGTTTGTGTATTTCCTGTTATTCTCATGCTTCTCATGATTCTCAATACAGTAATACTGTAAGACACATTTTTTTTTCATACTTTTTATTTGAGAATACAGTAAATTGCAAGCTGTACAGTGACCTAGACATGTTCTTGACAGGTTTTGAGGTGAATCTCAAGGACAAATATTAATTAGATGATATTTGCAGATGATATAAATACTTGGCAGATGTTATTTGCACTTGACTGACTTGTCAAAAGCAGTTTTATTTTAGTATAATTGAGATACTATTACAATTTGGATTCATATTTTGTTTTTTATTTTTATATTTTCTAATTTAATTTAAATTTTAGTTAAAGTTTTAGTAGTTTTTGTCATGTTAATATTTTTATTTTTATTTTATTTTTTATACATCAAGTTAAACTAAATGATAATGAGAAATTTGCGTTGGCAACTTGCTGGAATAAAATAAGTTTAATATTTTAAAATATTTTATTTCAGTAAAAAAAAAAAAAAAAAAAAAATTTCAAGTATTTCAAGTAAGTAAGTTTTAGTGGTAGTTTTACTAACTATAATAACCCTGTTCAGACCTTGTGATTTTGTGAACCGCCTCTTCTCCACACCCCCGCTACTGTTACCAGGCGGTTTTCTTCTGTAATTTCTCTAAGGGTGGGTGGAGCCTAAAAGGTGGATAGACACTGTATGAAACATAAATATAAACATTGAGTCCATACATATCTTCACATTGCTGCTCATCCAGAATAGTAAGCAATCGTGTTGCCATATCAGCTCAAATGTGTGTATAAATCATCTCTAATATGCTGACACAATTCAAACGTCGCATTCGACCAACAGAAGAAGGCAATAATTTGAACCGTCCCGTTCCTGAGAAGAGAAAAGCTGCCAGAAAGAGCTGAGCAGCTGAGCAGGCTTTTGCTCAATGAGTTGTGAAGTGAGAAATCCTAAATAGATAAGCGACAGCATATGAGCATTGTGAATTCATTCCTCTCAGAACTGAAGAAGTGTGTAAAATATACTGGGCTTGTCTGAGGTATAAGCTGAACGCAGAATCCCTTGCTTTTTGCACTCGAGCACTTTTTAAAAAGTTCCATTATGTCCTTCCTGATGTGGCACAAATGTTATTGCCGGCTGGGAAATATGTTTGAAGCTTTGGGGTTTCATTTGTAGAGAAGTTTCTGATGGTAAATTCTGCTGTCTTGCTGAATACGGCCTAGACAGCATCCTAACTCAAGTGAACCCTCATAAGTGAATGATTAGGCAGCAAATGATTTCCAATAGAGTTTACATTAAAGGTTTAGTTCACCCAAAAATGAAAGTTCTGTCAGTAATTATTCTCCCTCATGTCGTTCCAACCCCGACTTTAGTTCATCTTCAGAACACAAATTAAGATATTTTTGATGAAATCTGAGAGCTGTCTCTCTTCTTCATAGGCTTCTCTGTAATTGAAACAGCGCAGCGCTTCTGGGTTGTACGTCAGAACGGAGCCTCACTATTGGCCAGCATCACACGCATCACACACATGACCAGCGTCGGCCAATAGTGAGCCTCCGTTCTGACGTACAACCCAGAAGCGCTGCGCTGTTACACTACGTGAACTCTCTCAGACCCACACAGAAGAACATGAAGAGTGGAATAAAGTCACTATTTTTTTTTTTTTGTGCACAAAAAGTATTCTCATCGCTTGATAAACTTAAGGTTGAGCCGCTGTAGTCACTCGGACTATTTTAAACATTGTCTTTACTAACTTTCTGGGCCGGCAAGTTTCGATCCCATAGAAGCCTATGGAGGAGAGAGACAGCTCTCAGATTTAATCAGAAATATCTTAGTTTGTGTTCTGAAGATGAACGAGAGTCTTACGGGGTTGAACGACATGAGGGAGAGTAATTACTGACAGAACTTTCATTTTTGGGTGAACTAACCCTTTAACATGCCAAAAAGCTAAATACTATATCACGTTGCTTGGTTGTTTATATCGTAAAACTCTATTATCACCCGGCTCTATATACAAAGTTGGATATATATCACTGCAAAAAATGCTTTTCTTACTTAGTATTTTTGTCTTATTTCCAGTCCATATCTAAAAGTTCTTAAATCAAGAAGCAAATGCCTAAAGTAAAATTACGTAAGAAATTCTGTCTTGTTTCCTGATTTAAAAAAATAAATAATTAAGTGAGTTTTTGCTTAAAACAAGCAAAATGATCTGCCAATGGGGTTAGAAAAATAATCTTGTTTTCCATTTTAATTAAGGTTTTTTTTCTGACCCCATTGGCAGATAATTGTGCTTGTTTCAGCAAAAACTCACTTATTTAAAAAATGCTTTTATCAGAAAACAAGAAAGAATTTCTTATGTCATTTTACTTATCTAGTAAATGCATCTTGATTTAAGAATTTGACAAAAATACTAAGAAAAGCATTGTCATGTCTAACTTTATCTGCAATGCATACATATAGTAGTATAAAGTGATACTATAGGAAATGACATCTCAACTGCCTGATTGTTTGTATCTCTGCAAAATGTAACTATATTATCACCCAGCTCTTTATATAAAGTTATAAAGGATATATATATATATATATATATATATATATATATATATATAAGTTCACTGATGTAGAGTGGTATCACTGCAAAAAATGCTTTTCTTACTCATTATTTTTGTCTTATTTCCAGTCCAAATATCTAAAAGTTCTTAAATCAAGAAGCAAATGCCTAAAGTAAAATAACATAAGAAATTCTGTCTTGTTTCCTGATTTAAAAAAATAAATAATTAAGTGAGTTTTTGCTTAAAACAAGCAAAATGATCTGCCAGTGGGGTTAGAAAAATAATCTTGTTTTCCATTTGAATTAAGTTTTTTTTCTGACCCCATTGGCAGATCATTGTGCTTGTTTCAGCAAAAACTCACTTATTTAAAAAATGCTTTTATCAGAAAACAAGAGAGAATTTCTTATGTCATTTTACTTAGTAAATGCTTCTTGATTTAAGAATTTGACAAAAATACTAAGAAAAGCATTTTTTTGCAGTATGTCTAACTTTATCTGCAATGCATACATACAGTAGTATAACGTGATACTATAGTAAATGACATCTCAACTGCCTGATTGTTTGTATCTCTGCAAAATGTAACTATATTATAATATCACCCATCTCTTTATATAAAGTTATAAAGGAGATATATATACGTAAAGTACACTGATGTTGAGTGGTGAATATGTTATATAGATTAAAACTAAAAGACTGAAATAATTACATTGCATAATTATTCTGGGACACTTGAAATTCAGCTCAGGCATTTCAGTGTCATCTTTCCGGATCTGGGCTAAATCTCTGAGATATTTCTACACTTTGATTGGAGAACCTGTTGCACATTCAGTTGAATGGACATGATTTGGAAAGCCCACACGCCTGTCAATAAAGGGTCTAACAGATGAAAATGAATATCAGAGTAAACCAAGCCTACAGAGTTATTATCACAAATCTGTCCTTTGCTTTGTCATGATGGAGTGAGGAACGTAGATGGATGTGGAAAAAATGTAATGTAAAGCCCCATAAGGCTGCAAAACAGAATGTGAAAGAATGAAGGGGTATGAAGTATTTTTCCCACGTAAAGCAATATGTGCCTTACAGTAAATCTCATCTGCTTGATTGATTATCGTCCTAAAATGTAAGTATATTATCGTCCAGCTCTAATCTGATTAATGCAACTGTACGGCATGAAGATGCTAAGGTATTATAAACATCATGATTCTCTGTAAAAGCCGATTTGAAACCATGTGTACTGTGAAAAGTGCTATATATAAAAAAAAAATTATATAAAGGGACCATGTTCAATTTTTAACACAAATGTTTCCATTTCATGCATTGTACATGATTTAGCCAAAGGCACATTTTCATCCGTCGTCCCCAGACACTGACTTGACTAATGACACCCTGCTCTAATATGCATTAAAAAATGCACACAGATAAAGTTTACTTGCACTTTTTAATTTAAAAACTATTTCAGTAGTATTTTGCAGATTATTTCTGTGTTTTGATGATGAGGCTGTGTTGTGGTCTGCATGCAGGAAGGCTGAAGTACTAATAATTGTGTTGTGTTGTGTTGTGTTGTGTGTTCAGCTGGGCTGTAGGGAGATCGCACAGGACTGCTTAAAGATGTACTTGGAAGGGAAACCCGCCGTGAATCAGTTTCTGTGTCGAGCGTATCTCTGCCAGGCTCAGCTCGTCTCTTCACACTCCATTACCTCAGCGGTGAGTCAAAGCAGTGTATGCTGGGATCATTAAAGGCTATTCGTCGAGAACGTATGTATAGCACCATCTTTTATAATGAATGACTTCAGAGCAAAGAGAGTCTTTTCACTTGACAACATAGCATCTACATAACAAGGCTATGGCATCCTCCCACACATCTTATTCTGATCCTTTATGCCTGTGTGCATGGTAAGATTAGTATGTATGTCATCTTGTTTAGGTCTCTATATTTCTTCCTCAGGGGAATCCGATGAGCCGCAGGTGGTTTGTTTCTGCTTCAGTGTGAAATAAATCTGTCACTCACATTTAATTTTGTCCCTATTTCTGTCGTTGTTGTATTTCCAGGAGGACTTGGATAAGGCTGTGATGTTCTATCTGAAGGCTATTGAGATCGCCAAAGACAAGTCCAGGTAGAGTAAACAGAGAATAGATGATAGAAACAGATTCTCTCTCATCTCCGGTCCTCATTAAAAATAAGTCTGGCCACTTCCTCAAGAAGAACAACCAAGAGGAGAATTGTATTGCTCTTTTATATCTTATGGAGAGTTCCTTGAAGATGAAGTTCTCTGAGAATTCGGAGACTACACACACACACACACACACACACACACTCAGTCTCTCTCTCTCACACACACACACTCACTCACTCTCACACTCACACACACACACACACACACACACACACACACACACACACACACACACACACACACACACACACACACACACACACACACACACTCACTCTCTCTCTCTCTCTCTCTCTCTCTCTCTCTCTCTCTCTCTCTCACACACACACACACACACACACACACACACACACACACACACACACACTCTCTCTCTCTCTCTCTCTCTCTCTCTCTCTCTCTCTCTCTCTCTCTCTCACACACACACACACACACACACACATTTTTTGTTTGTGAAAACCATGATACATTTTTTCAGAATTCTTTGATGAACAGAAAGTTCAAAAGAAGAGCATTTATTTTAAATAGAAATCTTTTGACAATCATGTGACACCGAAGACTGAAGAGTAATGATGCTGAAAATTCATCAGGAATTATTTTACTGTTTTTTTGATCAAATAAATGCCTAGATGAGCAGAAGAGACTTCTTAATTGTTCCAAATTTCTGACTGGTATTGTGTATATACACTGTCGTTCTAGTTTCTCATTAACAGCAGGGTCTGCACTGTTACACCCACAACCTCTGAAACAGCCGCTGATATGGAAAGGAAAGTGTTTTAAGCTTTACCATGCGTGCAGAGAATTTAAATACTTAAGCATCATGCCAGATCATCAATCATAAACGCCTGTCATCTCAACACTAAGGAACTTCACATGGAGTAAACTTTGAAATATTAACACTAGGAAAGTAACAAAGTATCAAGGGATGGATGTGTAATCAGTGCATTACTGTAGCAGCGCTCCGGCACTTCCAGAGGAAACGCGTCTCGGATGCTCTCCGCTTCTTCACACGCCGTTCTCTGGTGGATAAATTAGCGACTCGGAAATAGAGTCTTCAGCCGTCTCTTGCTGAGACTCACCCATCCTGCAATGATTGCTTTATTTCTCGTGGACATTGAGGTCTCCCGTGTTTTTGAGACTGCAGTTTTAAGGAGAAAATATTCAGCAATGGTGTCGACTTATGAATTTTGTATATGGTTTGTTTAAAAACACCACATAGACATATACACAACATTAAAAGTTTGATATTCACCACAGGGGGACTTCTCCAGCAGCTTTACATACACCAACCTTTACAGATTTATTCATATCTATATTCTGAAGGCTTTTACAGTGGATTGTTCATATATCATGAACTGATGCTTATAACATTTTATTCCTAAAAACGTGTTTTTTTTTCTGTTTCTGGATGTTTTTTTAGATTTTTTTTGAATTCACACGCCGTTCTCTGGTGGATAAATTAGCGACTCGGAAATAGAGTCTTCAGCCGTCTCTTGTTGAGACTCACCCATCCTGCATTAATTGCTTTATTTCTCATGGACATTGAGGTCTCCCGTGGCTCTTTGAAAGGCCTCTCATTACACTTTCACTAGGTTTCAGATCTGAGCCCAGCGTGCCGTATAAATTGAGATGTACGGAAAAATCGGATTCTGATCTTCCCAACAGTGATAGTTTGAATAATTAATCGGGCTATTTTTATTCCCATCTCTTTCTGTTTCTCCCCCGCCTCATTCTTTCTTCATTAGATATCATTTCCTGGTGTTCAACGCCTCGCTGCTGTTCCTGCAGTCCGTCAGGCTGTTCCTGAGGCCCGGGAAGCGTCAGAACCTGGTTCCTTCTCTCACTCAGGTGGTCAAGGCTCTGGAGGAGGTTCAGGATCCTGACCATGCATGGAGGGCTGAACTAATGATGTAGGTATACGATTATTGTTTTATGCGCCCAAGGCACACTGTGAACAAGAAAATAAAATGTTCTACTTCAAAATTTCACATTTAATTCAATGCGTTTCTTAATTATTTGTGAGTATTTCTAAGTGAAAATTGTAGCTTTACCTTATACAGACATGCATCTGGGTTTATATCCTTGAAAATTCTTCTTGCCTTAAAATATCTTGAATGTAACTCGACACCCTCGCCTCATTTAGTATGCGCGGTTCTATGAATATGCAAATGAGCCCCGCCTCCACTCACTCACTCAGCTCAGAGATCCACTGGTTGACGATCACACGTTGATCTGATTGGTTACAAGGTAGTTTGTGACGTCAGAAACACCAGCGATTTCAAAGCGTGTTTTTGAGACTGTCTTTGGTTCACTGCAGTTTTAAGGAGGAAATACTCAGCAATGGTGTCGACTTATGAATCTACACATGCTTTGTAGACACATAAACAACATTAAAAGCTGGATTTTCACCACAGGAGGACTTTAAGTGTTTATTTGAGTTTATCTATTTGCATCTGTAGATTACATTACATATCTTTTTTTTTTGTCCTGCAGAAATCAGAAATCTCCAGCAGCTTTACATACACCAACCTGTGCTTTTACAGAGGAGTTTGTTCATATATCATGAACTGATCTTTATAACATTTTATTCCTAAAAACTGGCTGTATTTTTTATTTCTTGAGAGATAAAAAGCGAAATCCAAAATGTAAAAAGAATTTTGATCCAGGCTTTATTCAATTTAGAGATTTCCACATTTGCATCTTTAAACATAACATTTTATAAAACTTCTAATACAAAACAATTGTCTTTATGTACTGTGATCAATCAACTGGTGACATATTTTAGTTAAAGATTGTACCTCATTGATCTGTATATCTCGCCTTAAAAATGTGGGTTTAAAAAAGACTGAGAATTTATTGAGAATCACAGTTGAGTAATTTTCACAACACAGTGCTGAAGACCGGTTTTACTTTCTTTATGCATAGCATTACATTAATTGCATTACATTAATGTCATTTTCAATGGTGCAAAGTCAAGCAGGAATCATCATTGGCTCTTTGGAGGCCGTCATGACCTTTGAAGAAGATTTGGTTCAGACCTCATAGGTGCTGCACCTTCATTTATATGTTGGGGTTCTGGTTTGTTTTACACCACTTATACTTATTAGGTTAACTCATATAAATCCTTATGGTGTGATCAAACTCTTTTATGACCGTTTTATTGTTGTAGCCATGTGATCCTGGAGCACAATGAAAACTCATCTCTAATAAAATGTATACGATCTTTGTCATTGATCTTAAATTGAATCTGACTCTTTGCCTTGACTCTAAAGTCTTTTGTCAAAGAGATTGCATTGGAAATTCAAATAGGCAAAGGCCTGCTGTAAAACACAGACAGATGTGTGTCCGAGGGAATGGAGTGAAGGCTCGTATCTCATGTTGTCTTTCTATTCAGACACCTTGTTGAATGTCTTCTTGATGCTGGGAAGAGGAAAGAAGCAGTTGCCATGGCCAAGGTCACCTCTGATTTTATAGAATCACATAAACCAGAGCTTTATCCCAGGCTTTTCTCCATTCAGGTAAATCTTTAGGGAGTCTCTTATGTATTGCATGTCACTTCCGTTTATTTATCGTGCTCAAGCTGCTGCAACCTTCTTCATTAGCTCAGGCTCTTTTTCATCTTTATTCTCCACAGAACTACCGTGCTTTTGGATTATATCTGATTTAGTTGTTCTTATTAATACACCAGCATAAATAAAGGCACTTCTTATATGTTTTGGTCTTGCTGTACTGCTAATATTGCTCATTTCCTCATTTGTAAGATGATCTGCTAATTGAATGAATGCAATTGTGCATAAATGTAAATGTAGTTCCTGTGTTTCCTCCGCAGGTTCGACACAACCTCATGGATGTCTCTGAAAAGTTGAATGATGAAAACCCTAAATTGCTCGTGATCTACAAGATCCAAAAGCTTAAACAGTAAGAAGGATATTTCTCACGTCATGAACAGCTGCATTTCATTGTTGTAACTTTACCTGAACTGCTACTGTTTGCACATCTTAACTTCTCCAATGAAAACAACACATATGTTAAAATATTTGATTGTTATAAAAAAATAATGATCGTTACCAAACAGGTTTCCTAAAAAGTTGGCCTGTCTGCCACTGGTTGGACAAACAGGTAGTCCAGTTTACATGTTGAGCAGCTCAAACAAACACATCAATGTTTTGAAAGGGTTACAGAAGTTGCTTTCACATATACAGCTTGTGTAAAACATAAATATGTTGCATTTATCACCTATTTCAGCAATTTTACAGTAATTTACCATGTTTAATGCATGACAGCAGCCTGGAGTCTCTGTTTCACTGTTCTGAATCTACGAATAACTATTGTATAGTGACTCTGAATATTAAAATAGATAAGATACAAGAAAATATTTTAACATCCAAAAAGGACAGAAAATTACTTTATTTTAAATTTGGTTCGTTCTTAATGTTTTTATTGAATTTTTATCTTCAAAAAGCAAACTGCATTAGCTATGTTTCCATCCAAAGTTGTGTATTTAAGTTATGCCGCATAAATCGTCAACCCATGTGTTCAAGAGAACAATATTAACACTTCCTGGGAAATTGTCACTGAATATCAATAATAAAACTGTAAGTTGCAGCAATCTGGCTCTTTTCCCCTCCGTCATAAATGAGTGTGTCTCAGAGCGTCAGACGAAACACTAAACGCTGTCATGTTCTCTTGCGTTCGGATGCTGGTGTTTGGGAACGCAATCGTGTGAGACGCTTCTGGAGGGAATTAAACCAAATTAAAAATGGAAATGGTGGATGGGAACATAGCTACTGATGTTGAGCCACTGTGGTTTAGGTGTGGTGGGTCTCTCAGTCTGTCATCACATCATTTAATTGAAAGCATTGGATGTGAACTCAGAGAAATACTACAGCTGTATTCTACAGAGAAAGTTACAGATGAATCAAGTGAATTCATCGAGTCAGTCACTCACACTGACTGCGGGGTCTAATATAATCTAATAAGACGTGTCGAAAGTCTTGATGTGCGTATGGTTGCAGCCTCTGCCCACCTATCACATTTAATATAGTCACAAGAGTCAAGAGTGGCATAAAATACACAATATCATGGTAACTCAATTATGTCCACCAAGGGCTTCTGTGTCTTCTGAGGTAGTAACAGTAAATCTCTCGCCAGCTATGAATCAACAAAACAAGAGTGTTTATAGTCAGTGCAGTTCCTTGTTTTAAAGAAGGATGGAGGAATTTGCCCCATCATCTATTCACAGCATCTTCAGGGTTACAAATCCAGGATGCTTACAGATCTTTAAGCACCGGCACCTGCTTACATCCGTCATCAGAACCGATGTGTTTCTTCCATACAGAAGTTCAGCTGAGGCACAGACCTGAGGTTAGCCTTCAAGGGCATTGCATGTGAATGTCTGGTTTAGGAGATCTGTTTTTAGCCGCAGACAGCAGGGATCAGGCGACGTCTCAGACAGATGTGTTTGTCAAACTACGGTTCTGACAATAAATCTCACAGAAGCCCGGTCTGATCCATGTTGGAGAATCTTATTTCTGGGACTGGAAATAGATTCTCTACAAAACAAGTTTTCAGGTTTCCACAGCTGATTTGATCCTCCTGGAGCAGCAGGTAGATTAATAAATTAGCATTATTAACATACCTGTCAACACTCCCGTTTTTCCCGGGTTTCTCCCGTTTTGTAGCCCTATCTCCCAGACCCCTCCCGGTTTGTTATTTCCCCCGGGAAACTCCCGTAATTTGCATGGCCCAAACTCCTTTATGAATAATCGGACCAATATGTTTGTCTAATGTTGACCAGTTGCCAGATCTTGTATTAAATGCATTATATTCACACAATCCACACACCATATACAATTTCAACCCGTTTGTCACCTCAACCTGGCAATCTATAACCCAGTTGCGCAGTCGCGAAAAGTTTAACCCGAAAGCGAGTCGATAGACATCCAACCTAGACCCCCACCCCCGTCGCACCGAACGGTCCCCGCACAAATCTCGTGAATTTTGAAAACCAAATGTTGACAGGTATGATTATTAATGTGCATTGTCAATACAGTATTGATGCATACTGTAACTCTACAATCACTGGATTGGAAAGCACAAAGAGCCACTATCCAATAAGACTTTCTCCACATTTGTTATATTTGTTTTTATCCAAAGTGAAATTAAGTTGCACGTGACTACTAGTCACTCTGGGTCAAAATGGAATTTTTGAGAGAAAAAAACCTCAGGTAAGTTGCATCAGTGCACAAATCACATATTATTGTTACATTCAAAACTTTAAAAAAACGGAACACTATAACCGCATGTATTTTAGTTTTCCTCACTCCACAACAAATCCTTTAAGTTGAATGGTATTCACAACAGAACAGGAATGAAAATATAATTCAAACATAAATTATACTGGCATTATAACTCGGGCTCATTTTCTTCTCTCATTCGGCACGAATACAAATGTGTATTCTGCACTCGTTCATTGCCATCAGCAAGCAAACTATGGCATCGACACTGAATGCTCCGGTACTGCCTTCCAAGCCACTGAAGATGACATCTCGCTTGAATGGCAGGGCATACATGGTGGCGGGTCAGGCTGGTGCTGCTTTGCACACAATGTCTGTGTTACAAGCATACCAGGCTGATCTGCTGAAGGATTTGGACCAGGGTCAGGGTCTCTTCCCTGCCGCACCACAGATCTGGCTCTCCGGGCCACCAAATGAACCGCTGCCATGATCGGAAGGTCAATGGCGTTGATGGTGGCCACGGAGAGACATCTGTGGTTGAACCTGGCTGACATCGGGGAGAAAGAAAAGGGCTTTCTTCTCGATGCACCGGTTTCGCCGTCTGAACTTTTCGGCACCTCCGTTGAGGCGGTTTGTGGATAAGTTCAGCAAGGAGAAGGCGCATTCAGCTGCATTTAGATCGTGCATTTCACTGAGGTCCGAATCTGCGCTCAGACAGCCGGGGGGTCCTGGCCCGTTCCGGTTCGAGGATTTGAGGATATAAGCAGGTCGCAGAGAAGACGCGACTCTAGGAAGAAGAAGGATTTGAGGGAGGAGATCCAGCACATTAGTGAAGGATCCCCTTCCTCTCTGGGTGAAAAGCAGCCACCCTCTTCACTTCTTTCACCCCAGACTCTTTTTACATCAGGCCTGAGGCTGGACCTATGATGAGTTATTCCTTCAATATGGATCCCTTCTGAAGGTCTGGCGTCGGACTTGGTAGTGAGTGTGCCCTTTCAAGCTTTAAGGGTGGTAGGCCTTAATTCTGAGAATAGTGTTTAGGTCACCGCTTTACGAGCAGCAGGATGAGCTTTGTTGGTCTCCACCCTTTACGAGAGTTAGTAAGGTTGAACAATAGACCTTGGTTCTCTGTTTAGAAAGTGTTAAGGGGTGTGTTGGTTAGGGTTTCTTATAGGAGTATTTTATTAGGGCCCTGAGGTGCAGGTGGTTAGGTTAGGGCCCTGAGATGCAGGTATCCCCTGGGCGGTGTCAGGCCTTATTGCATATGCATTTGTAGGAATTTTCCTTTCAGGTGAAAAATTTATGGGAGGAGAGTATTTAAATGAATCATGTAAGGTGATTTACTAAGGTTTGCACTAGTCAATGTACTGGTGTTTGCGCCATTATTTACCGTAAAAAAAACGTTACCTTAGAAAGTGACTGGATGAGGCTCCTCACTGGCCATGTTCCCTTAAAGGAACCCCTTCCATTGGAAGTTGTTGGTTCCAAGCCTGAGCAGCCTTGGTAGGCCTTTGTTTCATCCGAGGCCTCTTTGAGGCTTAAAGCTTGGGCAGTGACCGTAGGGAATAATGTCACTGACATCCTAGTGTGTGACCTGAAGGGGGAGTGGTTCTGGCATTTCAGTGAAACATTTCTGATGTTTGTCACAGCCATTCTTGGCATGCACTGCCCTCAGCATGGTGGCGTGCGTATGTCGTTCTCCAATAGCGTCAATCGACGCACTGCGAATTCCCTTAAGAAAGGGAACGTCTCAGGTTACGACTGTAACCTGTGTTTCCCGAGAACAGGGAACGAGACACTTTGTCTTTCACCATGCCTCGGGTATTCCTGCTGAACAGTCCTTTCAGACGATAAGTGGATGACAAGTTCTCTAGGTGCCCCTTATATACTTCTGGGTCGCAATAGTAGTGACATCATAGGCTGTCAGCGGCCAGTACGATTGTCGTGAGTTGATAAGCGTTTCAAACACCGGTCACACGGAGGTGTTCCCCAATACCGTCAATCGATGCAGTGTCCCTGTTCTCTGGGAACATAGGTTACAGTTGCAACCTGAGACATTTTCTTTCAATTAGCACCGGTTTTTTGTATTTCTTTTTGGAACTGATTGATCGTAAGCCTCACTGATCTGAGCTCATGCACCTCTGTTTTTTTTAGGTGGATAAACCAGAGTGAACGATTTGCATGAGGTCAGATCAGTGAGGCCTACAATCAATCAGTTCCAAAAAGAAGTACAAAACCTGTGCTAATTGAAAGACAACAAGTTGGGTAATATAAATCACTTTACAATAAAAGTCACAGCACGTTTCAGATGTTAAAAAACAACTTTTATTCTGGAAAATACGGTATACATCTTTTCACTAGGAATTGAACCCATGATTTTGTTGTTGCCATGTTCTTCTGTTGGAGCTAGATAAACAATGTTTCCATGTTCTTCACAGTATGGTTGATGTCAATGAACTGAGGAGAGATGAGGTGAAGGCACTGAAGGAGGTTTTCCTGCTGCTGACGCAGTCATCAGAACCCAAGGCATCTGAAATCCAGGACTCCCGTCCTTCAATGCACATGCACAGCTCAAGTGCTCCACCCAACATCCCTGAATCCAGTCCTCCACCCATCACACACAGCTCTAGTGCTCTACCCAACATCCCTGAATCCAGTCCTCCACCCATCACACACAGCTCTAGTGCTCTACCCAACATCCCTGAATCCAGTCCTCCGCCCATCACACACAGCTCTAGTGCTCCACCCAACATCCCTGAATCCAGTCCTCCGCCCATCACACACTGCTCTAGTGCTCCACCCAACATCCCTGAATCTAGTCCTCCGCCCATCACACACAGCTCTAGTGCTCTACCCAACATCCCTGAATCCAGTCCTCCGCCCATCACACACAGCTCTAGTGCTCCACCCAACATCCCTGAATCCAGTCCTCCACCCATCACACACAGCTCTAGTGCTCTACCCAACATCCCTGAATCTAGTCCTCCGCCCATCACACACAGCTCTAGTGCTCTAACCAACATCCCTGAATCCAGTCCTCCACCCAACATTCCTGAATCCAGTCCTCCGCCCATCACACACAGCTCTAGTGCTCTAACCAACATCCCTGAATCCAGTCCTCCGCCCATCACACACAGCTTTAGTGCTCCACCTAACATCCCTGAATCCAGTCCTCTGTCCAGCTCCAGTGTTTGTCTGGATCACGACTCGTCCATCCCACTAACTGACAGGTGCGTCTAACATTCAGCATTGTCCCAGCAGCATCATGATGTTAAATGAAAGATGTTTTCTATTTCCGTAAATCAAGATACATTTACTGGAGAAGCAAAATGACTATCAAATGTATCAAAGTTAAGTGACTTTACACTTAAAACAAGAACACAAATTAACTCAAAAGGGAAAAAAAGATCATTCAATTTCAAGGGAACTCGCGCTGTGTTGAAACGCTGTGGGATAGCCCCTGCGTGATTGCGTCATGAAGCACGTATGGAAATCAGTCAAATGGCATGACGGAATGTCATATGCGGTTGACGTCATCGACCAGAAAACTATAAAGCACACATGAACCAAAAGATTTACATAAACCATCAGTGGGGTCTGCGGTCATGCGCCTTATTCAAACTGGCTCACCAGATCCTCCTTTTGGCCCAAGGGAAACTGCTCTCTCTGAGGGCAGCATATATTCCAGGATAATAAATCAGGGAGCAGACATCCTGTGGAGGCAGGGGCAGAGGCCCAGGGAATGGAGACTCCACCCTGAGGTGATGGAGCTCCTATGGGCAAACTTCAGTCGAGGGGAAGTAGATCTGTTTGCATCTCAAGAGACGACACACTGTCCACTTTGGTTCTCCCTCACTCAGCCAGCCCTTCTTGGGCTTGACGCTATGGTACAGAAGTGGCAGAGGCTACGTCTGTACACCTTTCCCTTGATCGCTCTGCTCACAGGAGTTCTGGAGAGAGTTCGCCAGGACGGGGCACGTCTGCTGTTAGTAGCCCCGTTCTGTATGGTTCTCGGACCTAGTGTCTCTCCTCGACGGCTCTCCTCTGGAGATTCCGCTCAGGGGGGACCTTCTCTCTCAGTCGAGCGGGTTGATCCTTCACCCCCGCCCAGAATTGTAGAAACCATGGGCTTGGCCTTTGAGGAGGCCCAGCTCATAAGTTCAGGTCTCTCAACTGAGGTTGTTGAGACCATCCTCCACTCCAGAGCACCCTCCACGAGGAAACTCTACGCCTTAAAGTGGAGATTATTCCCTTCCTGGTGTTGAGAGCACCAGCTGGATCCAATTATCTGCCCAGTGGGTACAGTACTAGAGTTCCTGCAGGAACGATTCTCTGCAGGGTTATCCCCCTCCACACTAACTGTGCGTGATGGCTTTAGCTGCTTACCACGTTCCTTTACGTGGTGTATCCGTGGGGAGACCCCTCTACTAACCCGTTTCCTTCGTGGCACTTTGAAGCTTAGGCCTCATGCCGGACTGGGATTTGGCCATTGTTTTAGAAGGCCTTTCCTTGACTCCCTTTGAGCCTATTGAGGACGTTTCTGAGAAGTTTCTTACTCTAAAGACTGTCTTTCTCCTCGCTATTACTTCTCTCAAATGAAATGGAGACATTCAAGCTCTCTCTGTGCCTGGAATTTGCGCCCGATATGGTAAAGGCTTTTCTTCAACCTAGACCTTTTCTTCGTTCACTTGGTTATGTTCATAAGGTTCCTACTAATATTGTAAGACCTATAGTACTGCAGGCTTTCGGTCCTCCTCCCTTCCGGACGTCAGACCAAGAGATACTATATCTGCTCTGCCCAGTTAGGACCTTAGATGCTTATGTCCACAGAGCTGCCCTGTGGAGGAAATCTGAACAGTTGTTTTTTTGTTTTGCGTCCCCCAGAAAGGGGTGCCCAGCAACTAAGCAGAGGATGAGCAAGTGGGTGGTCAAGGCTATCTCACTTACTTATGAGTCGGCCAGTCAGCTAGGAGTATGGCTGCTTCCAAAGCATTACTGTCATGAGTTTCCCTCCAAGATGTTTGTGATGCGGGAGGCTGATTCTTCAACCTTGACCTCGGCTCCACTCCAGGGATGCAGGTGCTTTCGTCTGAATGTGTGCACTGACTTCACACAGACGGACGCTTGCTCCTATGGCGTCGTGGGTAAAGCGTTTCCACAGCGTTTCGATGCAGTGCGAGTTCCCTTGAAAGGGATCCCGGCATGCCCATGATCGACTTGCTTCAGTCTATCAGAAGCTGACATCGTTTGGTTCAGGTGTGCTTTATAGTTTCCTGGTCGATGACGTCACCCGCCTATGTCGTTCCTTAACGCCATTGGACTGATTCCATACGTGCTTCACGACGCAATCACGCAGAGGCGTTCCCACAGCGTTTCGACGCAGCGCGAATTCCCTCTTCAGGGAACGAAGGTTACATACATAGCCGAGACGTTTTCTTACCGCATTGGCAGATATTTGTTCTTGTTTTTAGCAAAATCAAGGTGAATTTCTTTTTACATGTTTGCAGTAAACAAATCTCAAGGCCCGTTCACACCAAGGATTATAACGATAAAGATATAATTTTAAAAATTGCTCTAAATATAAAAGAATAGGCACAGCGCTATAACAATAACTGCACAGAGAATCAATGTCATTGGAATAACATTCAGAGTAAAAATTTTCAGCTAATGAACGATAAAAGCATTGACAGTCAATTAGAATCATCCTGCTTTAAAGAGCTCGAGCATTTAAAGAGACAGACGACAAAACTGCGGTGCTTATAATAAACACAACAATATTTTTGGTCCTGGAAGAGAGAAAGATTGAATGTTTAAAATGCAGATCCACTAGCGTTCAAATTCGGGGTCAGTAAGATTTGTGAAAGTTTTTGAAAGAAGTCTGCTCACCAAGGCTGCATTTATTTGATGTAAAATGTATGAAATATTATTAGAATGTAAATCATCTGTTGTCTATGTGAATATATAGTCAAGTGTAATTTATTCCTGTGATCAAAGCTGAATTTTCGGCAAAATTGAATTTAATTAAAGTTAATTAAAAAAATAACTCCAGTCTTCAGTGTCACATGATCCTTCAGAAATCATTCTAATATGATGATTTGATGCTCAAGAAACATTTATGATTATTATCAATGTTGAAAACAGTTGTGCAGCTTCAGATATTTGTGGAAACTGTGATACATTTTTTACATCTGACTGAGCCCAAACTTTTGAACGGTAATGTGTATTTGCTAAATGTTTATTTAGTCCACTACCAAAGCCTGAATATTAAGAGCAACAATCCTGATGTCGTGGGTTTCTCTGTGAGCACCTTAACGCTATATCTGCGAGTCCATTGATTTCAATGGGGATGTTGCATTGCAAAGTTATTAGAAAGTGATGCTCCATCATGTGAAGAAAACTTCAGAAACTTTTGCTGCATCGTACTCTGATGAGCAATGAGAAAAGTTGTGCGTCTGTGCTTCTGATTCACCCCCTCAAAATACAACTTTCATTATTCTTGTTTGTTCTGTCAGTTTCTCTAGTATGAAAGCACCTGATACACAAAGGGCCTTTAGGATCTGCTCTGAGTGTGTCTCATCACAGTTATTCCTCTTAATTTCAGGGTTGTGTTCCTGTTAGAGCTGGCGTTCCTCTCCCTGCAGTTACAGCAACATCACATGGCGTTCGACTGCCTGAAGGAGCTCAGCGCCTCAAATATCACCGTAAACAGACTCATGCTTCCTCACAAAGCTCACTCACCCTTGCTCCCTGTTGTTTTTGTAAACTCAAAGGTCTTGTGTTGTGTTCCTGAAGGTCGGTCAGCGCATGATGATGGAGTGTGTGCAGTGTGAGCTCGACCTTAACAAGAACCGAGACGGGATTGAGAGTTACTCCAGATCCGGCGTGGAGGTGCTGCTTCCTTTTTTCAGGCCCAGAAGGCATCAATGTTTTATTACTGTGGACTGTTGTTTATGTTTCAGGCATTGGGAAAGTATTTTTGGTTCGAAAAGTATATTCATATTTATTCACAAACCTTACAATATAAGCAACTTTGCCAGAGATGTGCACTAGAGGTCTGATTTTTCATCCAATCCCACAGTTCTTCCCTTCTCCAGAGCTTTTCATATATTCAGGCATCCATTTATTTATTTCTATAGCACATTTAAAACAACTCATGCTTGCCAACAGCATTTATAAACCGGACAATTTAACAGTGAAACTTTACAATAAGGTTTCATTTGTTTGCATTAGTTATTATCAACTTACAACTTAAGCTTCTTTGGTAATGTGTATTTAAACATTTACTAATACATTATTAAAATCAAAAGTCAGTTTGACTTTTAATTATTTAATGGACCTGAGATGACATGAACAAACAAACTAACATTAACAGAGATTAATTAATACTGTAACAACATTATGCTCATAGTAATGCATTAGTTTTCTAGTACAAATATCGAAATATTTTTTTTTTATCTAAAAATTATTTTGCTAAAAAACAACAACAATTTGCCAGTGAGAGAAGACAAAAAAGTCCAATATATTCCCTGAAAACAATATCTTACACAAAACATGATCAGTTTAATTGAGAAACACAATTAAGTTTTAAGATATTTGTATTGGAAAACAACAAAAAAAATTGTTATTTTTTCAGTGACAAAACATTTATTTGTTTTTCGTGTATTTTTATGTGTTTGTGTATTTAGTATTATTTATATACAGTTATTGTCTGCCTTTTATTTGTATATTATTAGTTTTCATTTAAGTTTTAGTAATTTTATGTGTTTTTATATATAGCCTTTTTGTTTTCATTTTAGTAATTTTAGTACTTCAACTTAAACATCCATTTCAGTTAGTTGCCATGGCAACATTTTTTTATTTTTTTTAATGTTACGTTTAATTTTAATAATCTAATATTTCATATTTTTAGTTCAGAAAATGATTTTAATAGTCTTGCACTTCTACAATAATTAGCCAAAATAAAACTTAATTGCCGGGCAAAAACATCATGCTGAACAATGACTGTCTCCACTACACGAAGGCCACAAGAGCGCCGTTGTCTCAGATAAAGATGACGTTCCACATGCATTCTGATGAAAGAAGTGTGTTTTCATGTGCGCCCTGTCTCGGCTCTTGCAGCTGCAGCTGAGTGTGATCGCGCGGCTGGATGCGTTACTGCAGGCGGCACTGAAGGCAGGAGACGCTGGTGTGTGTCAGGCGGTGTGTGTGTGTCTGTGGAACGCGTGTCTCCCGCTTCTCCAACACAACCTCCGAAAGAGAGTCCAGAAACCTCTGCTCACACTCGCTCGAGCGCTGGACGCCACTGACAGGTGTGTGTGGGCACATCATGCTCTGTCCCGTTCTCCAGCACAAACATTCTTACATCAAGACACAAACATTCTTACATCAAGACACATTTACTGGAGAAGAAGCAAAATGACTGAAGATGTTGAGTCTTGGTTAATGAGAAATGTGTCAAAATCAAGTGACTTTATGCTTAAAACAAGAACAAATATCAGCCAAAGGGATCCGGAAAATCAACTTAATTTGAATTCAAAACAAGTTTATTTTTCTGACCCCTCTGGCAAATATCTTTTTCTAGTTTTAAGCATTAAGTCCCTTTATTTTGAGACATTTTTCAGTAAAACAACACTTGTTGGCTTCTCCAGTAAATGTATCTTGATTTAAGAATGTTTCGATATGTTTGCTGGGAAACGAGACAGAAACACTGAGGAAGAACATTGGGAATCTGAAGTTATGCAGTTATTCAGCTCTGGTTTTGGAGCCATTAAAGGAATGATTCTCCTGTGAAAGAAACTTCTGTCATCATTTACTTCATTTTATGCATTCCTTTCCTCTGTGGAACATAGAAAGAGATGTTTAGAAGAATATTAAACATCTTCATTCAGTGAAAGCTGACAGTGGCCAGAGGCTCCAAAACAAAAGTTTCATGCACATTATTCCACATCTTCTGAAGTCATGTGATTGTGTGAGAAACAGACTGAAATTTTAGCAGGTAACACTTAATTTCGAAGGGCGACTTAGACATTCTACTGACTATAAGTTACTTTGCAACTACATGTCAACTAGCAGTCATTAGAGCATTAGTGCTTTACCCTTGTGCAACCTTAAGGACATTTTTGTCTTTTTCAGTTTAGTTTTTGTTTAGTTTTTGTACAAATACACACCACAGGTGTGTATTTGTATTGGAATTTTATTATTTCACCCCCATTTCTTTTAATAAATCTATTTAGCAGAAGGTACACAGAATAGTTCCTCTCAGGACCTTAAGGTTAAAAATGTCCCCATTGAAACCCATTAAAACTGCAATTTTTAATCCCAGGGCCATTTAACTATAAAATGATGCAATCTTTGTCAATAGGCTTTCATTCTTTTAGCAAGGCTTCAAAATATATTTTTTTACTATTTTCTACCAGATGGTGCCATTTTGTCAGAGCATATTTAGCATATTATAGAGCCAGTTTGATAAAGTATGCAGCTATAATTGTGTGGGTGTGTTAGTATGGATGTCAGAGTGTGGTTTGTATGCATGTAATAAAAAAACGTGTGTGTGTGTGTGTTTGCGTGTGCGTGTGCGTGCGTGTGTGTGTCCACAGCATGCTGCTGGAAGTGTTGTGTCAGGTTCACGCTGAGCTGGCCGCTGTGGACGAGGAGGATGAGAAGCTGGAATCTGCCATGAAACACCTTCATAAAGCCGTTGATCTGGATGTTCCCTCAGAGCATCTGTCCTCCTCTCTACACCTCCTCCACCTGCGCTCCTCCGCCCTCAGCGCACACACACACACTCACCCCGAGGACCAGGCCGCCAGACTCATGCAACAGGTGCGTCTCCGTTTGGATGAAGGTTACACTCATGTGCAGTGTTGGGGAAAGTTACTTTTAAAAGTAATGCATTACAATATTGTGTTACTCACAAAAAAAGTAACAGTTACACTTTATTTCGATTGTCCACTTTAGACATTCTACTAACTATAAGAATTTTTTTAACTAGATGTCAACTAACTCTCATTAGAGTATTAGAAGACTGTAGTAGACTATCAGTACACTGTCAGGTTATGGTTAGGGTTCGGGTTAGGAGAATAAGTTGACTTGTAGTTGCCAAGTTACTTATAGTCAGTAGAGTTAGTATCTGTTGGGGAGCAACACAATAAAGTGTTAGCAGATATTAATCATCAATCTACTAATACTCTAATGACTGATAGTTGACATGTAGCTGCAAACTTACTTAGAATGTCTAAAGTGGACTATTGAAATAAAGTGTTTTATCAAAGTAACTAATTGCGTTACTTAGTTACTTTTTATGAAAAGTAATGTGTTACATTACTTTTGCATAATGTAAATGTCTTTTTTCTCACCTGGGCTGAGCTTGCTTGTTTGTTTTTTAATAACAACAAAAAAGTTCTATTTTTGGTAAATGTTAAGGCCCTTTCACACCAAAAGTGAAATGAATAATCCTGTACAGTAGAGTACAGTAGAGGTAGGGTACAGTATAGGTAGAGTACAGTTGTGTACAGTAGAGTACAGTAGAGGCAGAGTACAGTAGAGCACAGCAAGCTACAGTGAGTTACAGTAGAGGTAGAGTACGTTAGAGGTAGAGTACGTTAGAGGTAGAGTACAGTAGAGTACAGTAGAGGTAGAGTACGTTAGAGGTAGAGTACAGTAGAGGTAGAGTACAGTGGAGTACAGTAGAGGTAGAGTACAGTAGAGGTAGAGTACAGTAGAGCACAGTAAGCTACAGTAAGTTACAGTAGAGGTAGAGTACATTAGAGGTAGAGTACAGTAGAGGTATAGTACAGTAGAGGTAGAGTACAGTGGAGTACAGTAGAGGTAGAGTACAGTAGAGGTAGAGTACAGTAGAGGTACAGTAGAGGTAGAGTACAGTAGAGGTAGAGTACAGTAGAGGTATAGTACAGTAGAGGTAGAGTACAGTGGAGTACAGTAGAGGTAGAGTACAGTAGAGGTATAGTACAGTAGAGGTAGAGTACAGTGGAGTACAGTAGAGGTAGAGTACAGTAGAGGTAGAGTACAGTAGAGTACAGTAGAGGTAGAGTACAGTAGAGGTATAGTACAGTAGATTAGAGGTAGAGTACAGTAGAGTACAGTAGAGGTAGAGTACAGTAGAGGTGGAGTACAATAGAGTACAGTAGAGGTGGAGTACACTAGAGTACAGTAGAGGTAGAGTACAGTAGAGGTGGAGTACAATAGAGTACAGTAGAGGTAGAGTACACTAGAGTACAGTACACTAGAGTACAGTAGAGGTAGAGTACACTAGAGTACAGTAGAGGGCGCTGCTCAAACAAACCTTTCAGCTGTTCTGCCGATATTCTGGATTAAAGAACAGTAGGATACAGGAGACGGAATTTCAACACTCTTATTTCTAAATCTAATCTAGAGTAATTTTTGCTTATTAATATGGTTGAATTAGATCATTGAAGGTCAGCAGCAAAGACCAAATCAGTCAAATTGATCAACTAAATGCAGTCTTGCTGAGCAGAAGAGACTTCTTTTAAAAGCATGAAATAATCCCAGTATTTGTATCGTGTGTGTGAAACCTCAGCACTGCTGTTCAGATGGGCGGCTCACATGTTTAGCATCAGAGCTGTGCTGTATGAACTTTATTGATTATGTAATATTATTTTAACAGGCTACAGAGGGAAGAGGGCGTGAGATTTTGAAAAAGCGACGCCCCCTGCTGGTCAGTGCTGGAATCGCTCTGGCACCGGATGCTTTCCGAACCGTTCTCGATGCTGACCGCAAAATCAAAGGTTACAGTTTTTTCATCTTATTTTACTGTGTTGTTAATGTTGTTAATGCTGTTAATCACAGGTCTGGCTTTGAGACGTTATGTTGATAGTAGCGTAGAAGTGCCGTTTGACAAATTCCCATGTCAGATCTACACCTTTAGTCCCATAAGTCTGTGCGTAATCGATGCCTGCCGACAGACCGACGCGTTTGATCTGTCGAAGATCAGCGGCGCTTTCTGAAGACTGTAACAAGATGCTTTATTTTATGTATCATTATGTTTGATAAATCATTTTATTTATTTATTTATTTATTTTTGTAAACGTTATACTTTAAACAGTTTACCCTAGAATGAAAATGAAGTCATCTTTACTCACCCTGGTGTTGTTCTAATGAAGACTTTACTGTTATTACATCTTGTGTCATGTTAAACTGTACTCGAGGCGTACTGAGCTGGTTTTGTTGTGTTTTGTGGTTCTGTTTCTCTAGGTGATGGAGACCGAGATCATGTGACACATCTCGCCGCTAAAGCCCAACATCACATCACCTGTGTGCAGAAGGTCGAAGGTCATTTGGCTGGACTTGACGAGAGCTCAGATGATAAAGAGAGGTGTGTGTGTGTGTGTGTGTATGTGTGTGAGAGAGAGAGAGAGAGAGAGAGAGAGAGAGAGAGTGTGTGTGTGTGTGTGAGAGAGCGAGAGAGAGAGAGTGTGTGTGTGTGAGAGAGAGAGAGAGAGAGAGAGAGAGAGAGAGAGAGAGAGGGTGAGTGTGTGTGTGTGAGAGAGAGAGTGTGAGTGTGAGTGTGAGTGTGTGTGAGAGAGAGAGAGAGAGAGAGAGAGAGAGAGAGTGTGTGTGTGTGTGTGTGTGTGTG
Source organism: Rutilus rutilus (assembly GCA_021464565.1). Classification (NCBI taxonomy): domain Eukaryota; kingdom Metazoa; phylum Chordata; class Actinopteri; order Cypriniformes; family Leuciscidae; genus Rutilus; species Rutilus rutilus. Next base: position 34,449,875 of record JAJAQA010000020.1, read on the forward strand.
TGTGTGTGTGTGTGTGTGTGTGTGTGTGTGTGTGTGTGTGTGTGTGTGTGTGTGTGTGTGTGAGAGAGAGAGAGTACTTGTACAACTATCTTTGTGAGGACCAGTTTGAGTTTTAGAGCATTGGAGTGAGGACAGAGAGAGTAAAGTGAGGACATGTTGGCCGGTCCTCAGTCTCTGAGAGCCTTTAAAGGCCTGTTTGAGGGTCAAGACTTGGTTTTAGGGACAAGGTTATAATGAGGTTAAGGGTAGGTTTAGGGTCAGGGGTCGGGTTAGGCACTTAGTTGTGATGGGTAAGGTTAGGGTAAGCGGCTAGAGATTGCATTGTGTCAATGAATGTCCTCATAAAGATGGATGTACAAGAATGTGTGTGTGTGTGTGTGTGTGTGTGTGTGTGAGTGAGTGAGTGTTTTTTATTCCCCATGTTGCTCGTTTTCAAGACATTAAACATTTCAAAAATGTTGGAATAGTTATTTACACTGGCTGTCAAAAGTTTGGAATAATTGCTGCATTTATTTGTTATTTCTTCAGTGTCACATGATCCTTCAGAAATCATTCTAATATGATTTGCTGCTCAAGAAACATTTATGATTATTATCAATGTTAAAAAGTTCATATTTTTGTGGAAACTGTGATACATTTTATTTTTCAGGATTCTTTGATGAATAGAAAGTTCAAAAGAACAGCATTTATTTGAAATAGAATCTTTTGTAACATTATAAATGTTAATATTAATGCATCCTTTCACAATAAAAAGATAAATGTTATTTTTTTCTCCAAACTTTTGAATGGCAGTGTATCACGGTTTCTCAACAAAAATCTGAAGCAGGACATGTTTTCAACATTGATAAATTCATCATATTAGAGTGATTTCTGACGGATCATGTGACACTGAAGACTGGAGTAATGATGCTGAAACTTCAGCTTTGATCACAGGAATAAATTACACTTTACTGTATATTCACATAGAGAACTGCTGATTTACCTTATAATAATATTTCACAATTTTGACTGTATTTTTTATCAAATAAATGCAGCCTGGGTGAGCAGAAGAGACTTTTGACCGGTAGTCTACTCTAGACTCATCTCATTCTCTTTACTCACTCCCAAAAGCCACAGACTCTGTGTGTTCATTAAAATAAGGCTGGCTATGAATTCCCTGCATTCACCCCAGAATTCCTCATTGTACAGTTCTGTTCTCAAGGCTACATTCAGGACATCATTACAGTGGAAATAAACTTGATTCTTCTGTTTTTCTTCTGCAACGAGGGAACATGCGAATAAAACCAGCAGAGCCAAAGCAGGACTTCATTATTTCGTATGACTGAAGCTCAGAGGCCGAGGGAATTGGTCTCATGTTGTTTCTGTGGTGTGTGTGTGTGTGTGTGTTTGTCAGGGTGAGATTATGGGCGTCTCTGGCCAAGATCGCCCGAAAGCAGGAGGTTTTTGATGTGTGTCGAGCGGCCTGTCGCTTCTGTCTGCTGTATGATGACGGACGATGGGAAAACTCCAGTAAGTGACCCCCGCGAGAGACAGGAATAATGTAGTGATGTAGAGCTGCTGTACGTTGCCATGACGTTCACACGTGCAAAACTGTAACAATGTATCTCACGAGGTAACACGATGTCACCTTGCTCTCACTTGAAACGTGTCCCCACATTAAGTCTTTGAATTTGAGGGTATTGGACCTGGAAAGTCCTTGAAAGGTCCTTGAATTTGAAGTTAACCGAGGTGTGGGAACCCTGTTTCAAAAATACGTTTACAAGAGATGTGTGTAATATTACAGTAACTTCTGGATTCCAAGAGTAATGTTCAGACTCTCTCATGGGACAGAAGACTGAAACTCTGTTTGAAGATCATCATGTGTGCAATTCTGTTTGATGATATTAGGATCTTAGAAATGACACACGACTCGCCTTTAAACAATATTTGGAATATGCAGTTATTTATTGAAAGTTTTTATTTTGGTGCAAACTCGTTTATACTTTGATTGTCTACATTTTCTCCTAGATTTCAAGTGTAGAATTAATCCACAAGTGTTTTATGGTTTTTACTTTATGCTCTCTTATGTTTGCTGGTTTTATTGACTATCTTTAAAGATTTATTTAGGCTTTCATTTCACGCTGAAGTCTTAAAAAAGCCCAGAACAGAGAAGTGAAGGTTTCGATCCATCTGTCGACTATCATTAATGTTTCACGAGTCTTCCGAGAGCCACTGCATCATCGTGCCGAAGTGACCGATTAGTTAATCGCATCCTCAGGGCTTCACTGAGTCTGATGAATAGAAAGATAAACAGTGTTATTTATTCACACAAATTAATGCAGAATGCAGAAATGAATGACGGAATGAATTATGAGACCAGACATGTGCTGTGATCACCAGTGGGAAGATCTGGATGGTTCAATTAATGGAATCATCAAACTGGGATTGATCGCAATCTGGCGTGACTATAATTCAGTTTATACGCATCAGTGTGTACCGTTGATAAAGAATATGGGAATAATATGACTTATTTAGCCTGTTTATGAGACAAAAGGCTTGTGTGACACACTGTAAAAAATATGTCTGTAATAAGTTATAACAACATACCTTAAATATCCAACTAAACTAAACTAAACTAAAGTTACCTGAACTTAATATTTTAAGTCAAGCACAAACACATACTTTTTTAACTTGAAACAACACATTATTTCTTATCTAATGTTGAATTTTGAGTTGTGATAAATAATCACAGCAATAATTCTTAAGATCATCATGTGTGTCCTGAATCTGCTGATGGATTCCCTCTCGTGTGATCGCAGGTAAACTGGAGAACACAGCGAGTCCCGAGCCAAGGAGCCGGACTGATCCGCTTCTGCGTCTGTTAGCTGAGGTCCACTTCATCAGCGCTGAGGTAAACTCTGCTTTCTTATCCAACGCTTCCCTCGTGATGAGTACGCCGGGATTCTCAGCCAGTCTGATTGGTCAATTCCAATCCCAATATCACGCAGTTCGCGAAAAAAAACGCGAATTGATCCGATCGTTACAAACATCAGTATTTTTTGTTTTAGAGTTGAATTCAATTCAATTTATTTTTAAATCACTTTTAAATACAGCTCATGTTGTTCCAAAGTGCTGTAAAGGTTCAAAAAACAGCAAATAAATCCACAAAACCTCAATCATTGATGAAATTCAGGACCCTAAACATTATTGAATGCTAATAAAATCTTTAGAATGGGTTTTGCTCTTAATATAGGCAGGAACTGAACAGTGGAGATTCTCAGTGTTTCTGCAGTTATTGTAGGAACGCTGATGAAGGGACGTCAGAGAAGCACTAAAACACTGAATCTTTTAAAGGAAATGCTCATCATTTATTCTCCCTCATTCCCTCGTTTCAGACCAATTGACTTTCTTTCTTCTGTGGAACACAAAAGAAGAATTTGTAAATGGTGATTGTGTAAATGAGATGAAAATGAGATGAATTCTCCTCGTTCCACAGCATATGGGTTTGTAAGTCAGTGAATGATGTAACTGTGATTTTGGCTGAAACACTTTTTATGAAATGAAGGAAATGAAGATGTCTCACTCAATCATGTGACGTGTTTTTAATGACTCCATTAGACCTCCAGGAGGATCTGTGTAATTACTGTATGTCTTCAGAGACGCGTTTGCTTTGAATACGCATGGAGATTTTGGCAGTGAACTGGAGACGCGATGACCTTGACAGGAGCCGCTTCTCTTTGAAAAGCACATCACTTTGTTCTCGGCGAATATGTTTCCTCTGTTTTCGAAGGCGTTGATTTTTCAGAAGGCGTCCTTTTAATTTGATGAGCGTTTCCATCCGGGGGAAGTGAAGGGATGTGAGATCCTCATGGACACGCGAGGCTTTGATCCTCAGTCACCCTGTGTTAACCGTTCAATCCCATCAGCCCCGGCTGCACACGCGACACTGGAGAGGAATTACAGACCGGGAGAGTCTCTGCTACTGAACGTCTAATGCCGTGACTACTAAACCCTGTGAAAGCTTATGAAATTATAGTTGGAAAAATCTTTTTTTTTTCTAAATGGAACATTTTATTGACAAAAAATCTAAAAAGTTGTGTATTTTGTATCTTTTTTGATACATTCCATTCATTTATCTATCGTTCCATCCATCCATCGTTCCATTCATTTATATATCTATCGTTCTATTTATCCATCGTTCCATTCATTTATATATCTATCGTTCTATCTATCCATCGTTCCATTCATCTATCGATCCATCCATCCATCGTTCCATTCATTTATCTATCGTTCCATCCATCCATCGTTCCATTCATCTATCTATCTATCGTTCCATCCATCCATCGTTCCATTCATTTATCTATCTATCGTTCCATCCATCCATCGTTCCATTCATTTATCTATCGATCCATCCATCCATCGTTCCATTCATCTATCTATCTATCGTTCCATCCATCCATCGTTCCATTCATCTATCTATCTATCGTTCCATCCATCCATCGTTCCATTCATTTATCTATCTATCGTTCTATCTATCTATCGTTCTATCTATCCATCGTTCCATTCATCTATCTATCTATCGTTCTATCGTTCTATCTATCCATCGTTCCATTCATCTATCTATCTATCGTTCTATCTAGGCTTTTATGACTCATGATATAGTGAGAATATGGAGGAAAAACAGCTCAGTTTTATTCAGAGAGTCAAACTGAGCAGAAATATGCAGCAGATGCTGATATTCATATGAAATTCTGATGCTTGTAATGTAAATCAATGAGATCTTTATAACAGGATAGCAGATACTTGCATAAAATGCATATAGATATTAATATCTGCCAATAATATGATATTTAAATCCTTAGTTTTATGATCTGTAGTTTTAAAACATATGATAATTATGATTGAGAGATGAACAAATAACCCTTCCTCAAAAGCCTGATGATCATATTTGATACTCATGATTTTTATAATAAATGATGATGGATAATGAAGTAAACCTGCTTCAGTCCAGCTGAAATATTACTAACAATATCAAAGTTATTCATGCGTTTCCTTGATAATATCAGATCAGATTTGACACAGAAAGACACGAGAAGCTCGAGCTGAAGGAGGACGTTTGTACTATTATAATAAAAGACTTTTACTTGATAAAACAGACTAAACTATCAATCAGAGACAGAAGGACATTGTAGTGTTTTTCAGCATTTATTTTTTCATTTTAGAGGCTTTAGAAATATGCGTATCAAACAGGATTTATAGGGTTAATTGAATACACCAGAAATATTTATAAAGGCTTAGTTATAGTGATTCAGTTCAAGTTCTCATTAAAATTGGCATCCCATAAAGCCCAGTATTGTGTTGTCTAGGTAACCATCCTGAAACTGCGCTCTGAGGGGGTGGAGCTAAACGGCTCCGCTGTGACACCTGATGAACGAAGGACACGCCCACCGGAGGAGGACGACGCCCACTGGACCCTGTACAGGTGAGCAAAAACACTCTTATTGATATTAATAACCCTGACTCGTTTACATGCGTGTCTCTGTGTACCATACTCTCATCTCAGAAGCTGATTGGATGTTAAGCGTGTTATATTAATATAATCACAGAGAGATGCTCTGTTCCACATCCCAGCATGCATTAAATGGCTTTCTCAGATTATAAACCGCATGAAACAATAAGCTTGAGAGGCATGTGAATCACAGATAAACAAAGCTGTTCTTCACCAACAGACCGGCTGATCATCCAGAACACTGTCTCACACTGTCTCACATGCTGCTTTAATATGCACCGGCCGTCCAAACGAGATCAGGCGACAGTAGATTCAGCTTTATTGAGTAGTTCAGCTAACCAGAAGCTGCAGCATAGAATTTAAATGCATTTTATGGTGTGTGTAAATTGCCATATGATCATTGTGATGACATAAAGGCATAATAAAAGTGCAGAATACAAGTAAAATCTAAATCTAAAATCTTATCAGTGTGTTATATTAGTAATATTGTATCATTAAATACTGAGATAATTCAGAATAGTTAAATGGTAAAATATTGCTTTGCACCAGCTGACTTTTTGCAACTTTAGCCTATTTATAGCAAATTTATATTAATTACATTTTTTAAATATTTTTTAAATTGTTTAAATGAAACTAAAATTCTATATAAACTATGTTGTTGTTAGGTGTGTCAGTATAATGTAAATCAATATAATCCATGTAATTTTATAATTATTTTAATTGAATATTTTATTGTAATTTTTATTAAATCATTTTAATAATTTTATTTAACTATTATAGAAATATTTTATTATTTTATTAAATTATTATTTGTTGTATTATTTTGTATTATTCTGTAATTATATAGTTTTTAAATATTATTGTATTTTATAATTTTATTTAATTAATATGCAATTAATTCATTATTTTATTTGATCATTTTTCAATTAATGTAAATAAAATAAATGAATTATTTCAGAACAATATAAGTGCAATATACTACTAATGTAATAATCTTAAAATAGTAATGAAATACATTCTCATGTGTAGAACGGCTGCTATATAACTGTTACAGAAGCATAATTGGTTGTCGTTGCCTTTTTTGTGTCTTTCCTCAGTGATTGGATCAAGGGTTTATCGGCGGACGCCACGGGTCACTTCCTGCGAGGTGCGGAGCTGGGGGCGGAGCTTAGCGAGGCGTGGCTGGTGGCTAATGCAGCTGTGTATCTGTGGAACTACAACATCTGGCTTCTGGCCACTAGAGGGCATCGGCTTCTCCTGCCCACATTCAGCCGTCTCATACAGCTCCTCAGACAGACAGGGCATGCTGGGTAAGATATGGGCTTGACTTACTTTATTAGTGGTGTTTGATAGGTCAATCCTCACTAGTACTAGTGCTGACAGTGATGTGCAGAAACCTTTACAAGTTTAGTGTGTGTGTTTGAGTTCCAGACATGAATGATTGTTGAGAAAAGGGCTTTATTTTATTTATTTTTTTATGTTATTAAAATTTTCTATAATTATTTTCTATATTATTGTATAACTTTATTAGTTGTGTTTGTTGCATCAGTCCTCACTAGTACTCAATCATGTGTCTTGTTGAAGAGAGGTGTGCTTTTATTTTATTTTATTTGTTCTAGAATTCTAGAATTATTTTATATATATTTTTAATCATTTTATTTAATTATTTTATAATTTCATCATTATTTTATATATTATTTTATTTTATAAATGTATTTAATTATTCTATAATTACATCCTTATTTTCATATTATTTTATGTCATCATTTTATTTAATAATTCTATAATTACATCATTATTTGTATATTATTTGTATTATTTGTATTTATTTTATAATTCAGTTATTATATAATTATTATTTTATTTTATAATTTAATTTAATTATTCTAGTTACATCCTTTTTTATTTAATTTTATCATTTAATTTTATTATAATATAATTATGTCAGTAAGTTATAATTTTATTTAATTATTTTATGTAATTATTTTATTTAATTATTCTATAATTACATCATTATTTGTATATTATTTTTTATATATTGTTTTATTTTATAATTTAGTTATTATATAATTATTGTATTATTTTATTTTATAATTTAATTTAATTATGCTAGTTACATCATTATTCTTTATTTTATTGTATTATTTTATTTTATTATAATATAAATATGTCAGTTTTATCATTTTATTTAATTATTTTATTTAATTATTCTATAATTACATCATTATTTGTAAATTCTTTTTTATTATTCTGTAATTATATTGTTTTTTATATACAATTTTATTTTGTAATTATTATTTAATTACAGAATTTTATATATATATAATTCTGTAATTATATAATGTTATGTATATAATTTTATTCTATAATTTCATTGCTTTATTTGTCTGTGCTTTGTTTCAGAGAGGTGGTTCTCGTGGTCATGCTCTGTGACGCTGTGGCTCAGGGACTCATGGAGCCGTGGTGTGTGACGCCTGTACGTGTGGATCAGGAACCGAGGGACACAGAGAAGGCAATCGTTCAGCCAACAGCCGAAAAGACCAAGAGAGTGCGAGGAAAGAGCGTGGAGAAACCGGGCGCGACCCACGGCCCGATGCTGGACGCCGCTGCCATGCAGGAGCTGAAGAAAGCTTTAGAGGTGAGCAACTGCTTTAGTCCCGTCGAGGCTGTAAACACACTGGAAACTGCCCCTGTGCAAAGCATTGTGGGTGATCTTAGACCATAAATAGACTCTCTGAAGGCAGCCCCTGAATTTAAAACAAGCTAAGCACCCATTGTGAATTAAATTAGAGTTAAAACTAGCTTTCATATGCGTTATATCAAGATTATAAACTCTGTTATAAAGTTAGAATTGCGAGATATAAACATGCAGTTCTGAGAAAAAAAGTCAGAATTTCGAGTTTATTTCTAGCAATTGAATGTTTATATCTCACAATTCTGACTTTATAACATATAACATGCCCCTGTGCAAAGCATTGTGGGTAATCTCAGACCATAATTGGACTCTCTGAAGGCAGCCCCTGAATTTAAAACAAGCTAAGCGCCCATTGTGAATTAAATTAGAGTTAAAATTAGCTTTCATTTCTTTATGACTGACAAAATGTGTAATCAAAACGAGTGGAGATTTTAAATGCAATTCAAATGTATAAATCTTGATATATATGAGAAGCATGAGAGTATTTTCCTGATCCAAGTGAACACTTTTAATGAAAAGAGGCCCATAAACATCTTTCAGAAACACCTCGTGCGTTCTGCTGCTCCCTCTAATTAAATTTCCCTTTTGTGCAGATTTACAGGCTTTCTCTGCACGTATCAGCGGTAATTCCACATGAAAGCCTTTTTAATATAGGGAAATTATTCACTAACTACTTTTCCTAACACTGCTCTTTTCACACTTGACATGAGAAGCTAATCTCGCTCGCGTTTTTATCTATTTCAAACAGCATGTCGGCTCGAGGAAACTTGTGTAGAGATGTGAAGTGTAAGAGGAGGAAGTTTGTGAAGGCTCCCAGCATGCAGTTTTGCATTTAAAAGACGTCCTATAGCCGCTCAAACACAGCCCAGACGTCTAGGCGAAAACAAGGCAACATTTGGGCTGTCAGGGAAAATCTAAACCATCGCCCGAGAATAGACTCGTCATCAAGTAGATAAAGAAATGAAATGAGTGAAGAAATTAAACCAAACACCCTGTAATCACTGTCGACTTTGCTTACATGATGGAATATCATACATCTCACAAGTTATTTTGGCAAAAATGACATGTAACCAAACTCTGTGTGTGTGTGTGTGTGTGTGTGTGTGTGTGTGTGTGTGTGTGTGTGTGTGTGTGTGTGTGTGTGTGTGTGTGTGTGTGTGTGTGTGTGTGTGTGTGTGTGTTGTGTAGGTGTGTGAGTTTGCGCTGAAGCTGTCCAATGGGAACGCTAAGCCGGTGCCGGTCCAGGTGAGGAAGCAGATCTTGAGCTCGTGGGTCTCGGTTAAACAGCTTCTTCACCAGCAGATCGGACCCAAGCTGGACATCAGCGATGAGGTGACGTCACAGAGCCACACAAACACTGGCCCAAACTGAGCAAAGATATGAAACATCTGGGGTCTCATGTATGAAACTGTGCGTAGGATCATTACTAAAAGTGTACGTGCGCCCGAAAGACAAATGTGGCGTACGGCAAAAAATATTCAGACTTATAAAACATATGGAAGCTTGTTTCCGCCACAGAATAAAACATTATAAAAGATAATTACGACTTTTTATCTCACAATTGCGAGTTTACATCTCGCAATTCTGACATAATATATCACGCAATTCTGACTTTATATCTCGCAATTCTGACTTTATATCTCGCAATTCTGACTATATCTCGCAATTCTGACTTTATATCTCGCAATTCTGACTTTATATCTCGCAATTCTGACTATATATCGCAATTCTGACTTTATATCTCGCAATTCTGACTTTATATCTCGCAATTCTGACTATATCTCGCAATTCTGACTTTATATCTCGCAATTCTGACTTTATATCTCGCAATTCTGACTATATCTCGCAATTCTGACTTTATATCTCGCAATTCTGACTTTATATCTCGCAATTCTGACTATATCTCGCAATTCTGACTTTATATCTCGCAATTCTGACTTTATATCACGCAATTCTGACTATATCACGCAATTCTGACTTTATATCTCGCAATTCTGACTTTATATCTCGCAATTCTGACTTTATATCTCGCAATTCTGACTTTATATCTCGCAATTCTGACTATATCTCGCAATTCTGACTTTATATCTCGCAATTCTGACTTTATATCACGCAATTCTGACTTTATATCTCGCAATTCTGACTTTATATCTCGCAATTCTGACTTTATAACACGCAATTCTGACTATATCACGCAATTCTGACTATATCACGCAATTCTGACCAGATCACGCAATTCTGACTTTATATCTCGCAATTCTGACTATATCTCGCAATTCTGACTTTATATCTCGCAATTCTGACTTTATATCTCGCAATTCTGACTTTATAACACGCAATTCTGACTATATCTCGCAATCTGACTTTATATCTTGCAATTCTGACTTTATATCTCGCAATTCTGACTTTATATCTCGCAATTCTGACTTTATATCTCGCAATTCTGACTATATCACGCAATTCTGACTTTATATCTCGCAATTCTGACTTTATATCTCGCAATTCTGACTTTATATCTCGCAATCTGACTTTATATCTTGCAATTCTGACTTTATATCTCGCAATCTGACTTTATATCTCGCAATTCTGACTTTATATCTCACAATTCTGACTATATCACGCAATTCTGACTTTATATCTCGCAATTCTGACTTTATATCTCGCAATTCTGACTTTATATCTCGCAATTCTGACTATATATCTCGCAATCTGACTTTATATCTTGCAATTCTGACTTTATATCTCGCAATCTGACTTTATATCTCGCAATTCTGACTTTATATCTCGCAATTCTGACTATATCACGCAATTCTGACTTTATAACTCGCAATTCTGACTTTATAACACGCAATTGCGACTTTATATCACGCAATTCTGACTTTATATCACACAATTCTGACTTTATAACACGCAATTGCGACTTTATAACACGCAATTCTGACTTTATAACTCGCAATTCTGACTTTATATCTCGCAATTCTGACTTTATAACACGCAATTCTGACTATATCTCGCAATTCTGACTTTATATCTCACAATTCTGACTATATCTCGCAATTCTGACTTTATATCTCGCAATTCTGACTTTATAACACGCAATTCTGACTATATCTCGCAATCTGACTTTATATCTTGCAATTCTGACTTTATATCTCGCAATTTGACTTTATATCTCGCAATTCTGACTTTATAACACGCAATTCTGACTATATATCACGCAATTCTGACTATATCACGCAATTCTGACATAATATATCACGCAATTCTGACTTTATAACACGCAATTGACTTTTAATCTGACTTTATATCTTGCAATTCTGACTTTATATCTCGCAATTCTGACTTTATATCTCGCAATTCTGACTTTATAACACGCAATTCTGACTATATCACGCAATTCTGACTATATCTCGCAATTCTGACTTTATAACACGCAATTCTGACTATATCACGCAATTCTGACTATATAACACGCAATTGACTTTTAATCTGACTTTATAACTCGCAATTCTGACTTTATATCTCGCAATTCTGACTTTATAACACGCAATTCTGACTATATCACGCAATTCTGACTTTATAACACGCAATTGACTTTTAATCTGACTTTATAACTCGCAATTCTGACTTTATATCTCGCAATTCTGACTTTATAACACGCAATTCTGACTATATCTCGCAATTCTGACTTTATATCTCACAATTCTGACTATATCTCGCAATTCTGACTTTATATCTCGCAATTCTGACTTTATAACACGCAATTCTGACTATATCTCGCAATCTGACTTTATATCTTGCAATTCTGACTTTATATCTCGCAATTTGACTTTATATCTCGCAATTCTGACTTTATAACACGCAATTCTGACTATATATCACGCAATTCTGACTATATCACACAATTCTGACATAATATATCACGCAATTCTGACTTTATAACACGCAATTGACTTTTAATCTGACTTTATATCTTGCAATTCTGACTTTATATCTCGCAATTCTGACTTTATATCTCGCAATTCTGACTTTATAACACGCAATTCTGACTATATCACGCAATTCTGACTATATCTCGCAATTCTGACTTTATAACACGCAATTCTGACTATATCACGCAATTCTGACTAATCACTATATCTCGCAATTCTGACTTTATAACACGCAATTCTGACTATATCACGCAATTCTGACTAATCACTATATCTCGCAATTCTGACATAATATATCACGCAATTCTGACTTTATAACACGCAATTCTGACTATATCACGCAATTCTGACTATATCACGCAATTCTGACTATATCTCGCAATTCTGACATAATATATCACGCAATTCTGACTTTATATCTCGCAATTCTGACTTTATAACACGCAATTCTGACTATATCTCGCAAATTCTGACTATATCTCGCAATTCTGACATAATATATCACCCAATTCTGACTTTATAACTCGCAATTCTGACTTTATATCTCGCAATTCTGACTTTATATCTCGCAATTCTGACTTTATATCTCACAATTCTGACTATATATCTCGCAATTCTGACTTTATATCTCGCAATTCTGACTTTATATCTCACAATTCTGACTTTATAACTCGCAATTCTGACTATATCTCGCAATTCTGACTTTATATCTTGCAATTCTGACTTTATAACTCACAATTCTGACTTTATATCTCGCAATTCTGACTTTATATCTCGCAATTCTGACTTTATATCTCACAATTCTGACTATATCTCGCAATTCTGACTTTATGTCTCGCAATTCTGACTTTATATCTCGCAATTCTGACTTTATAACGCAATTCTGACTATATCTCGCAATCTGACTTTATATCTTGCAATTCTGACTTTATATCTCGCAATTCTGACTTTATATCTCGCAATTCTGACTATATTGCCAGCAGCCATATCACCCTGTAGCCCAAGACTGGTTACCCACTGAAGCTAAGCAGGGCTGAGCCTGGTTAGTACCTGGATGGAAGACCTTCTGAGAAAACCAGGTTGCTGCTGGAAGAGGTGTTAGTGAGGCCAGCAGGGGGCGCTCACCCTGTGGTCTGTCTGGGTCCTAACACCCCAGTGTAGTGATGGGAACACTATACTGTCAATGAGCACCGTCCTTCGGATGAGACGTTAAACCGAGGTCCTGACTCTCTGTGGTCATTAAAAATCCCAGGATGTCCTTCGAAAAAGAGTAGGGGTGTAACCCCGGCATCCTGGCCAAATTTGCCCCTTGGCCTCTGTCCATCATGGCCGCCTAATCATCCTCATATACTGATTGGCTTCATCACTGTCTCCTCTCCACCAGTAAGCTGGTGTGTGGTGGGCGTTCTGGCGCAATATGGCTGCCGTCGCATCATCCAAGTGGATGCTGCACATTGGTGGTGGTTGAGGAGATTCCCCCTTTCATGTAAAAAGCGCTTTGAGTAGGCCTGCCTAGAAAAGCGCTATATAAATGTAATGAATTATTAAATTAATTATTATTATATCACGCAATTCTGACTTTATATCTCGCAATTCTGACTTTATATCTCGCAATTCTGACTTTATATCTCGCAATCTGACTTTATATCTTGCAATTCTGACTTTATATCTCGCAATTCTGACTTTATATCTCGCAATTCTGACTATATCACGCAATTCTGACTATATCTCGCAATTCTGACTATATCACGCAATTCTGACTATATCTCGCAATTCTGACTATATCTCGCAATTCTGACTATATCTCGCAATTCTGACTTTATATCTCGCAATTCTGACTATATCACACAATTCTGACTATATCTCGCAATTCTGACTATATCTCGCAATTCTGACTATATCTCGCAATTCTGACTTTATATCTCGCAATTCTGACTATATCACGCAATTCTGACTATATCTCGCAATTCTGACTATATCACGCAATTCTGACTATATCTCGCAATTCTGACTATATCACGCAATTCTGACTATATCTCGCAATTCTGACTATATCTCGCAATTCTGACTATATCACGCAATTCTGACTATATCTCGCAATTCTGACTATATCACGCAATTCTGACTATATCACGCAATTCTGACTATATCTCGCAATTCTGACTATATCACGCAATTCTGACTATATCTCGCAATTCTGACTATATCACGCAATTCTGACTTTATATCTCGCAATTCTGACTATATCACGCAATTCTGACTATATCTCGCAATTCTGACTATATCACGCAATTCTGACTTTATATCTCGCAATTCTGACTTTATATCTCGCAATTCTGACTTTATATCTCGCAATCTGACTTTATATCTTGCAATTCTGACTTTATATCTCGCAATTCTGACTTTATATCTCGCAATTCTGACTATATCACGCAATTCTGACTTTATATCTCGCAATTCTGACTTTATATCTCGCAATTCTGACTTTATATCTCGCAATTCTGACTATATATCTCGCAATCTGACTTTATATCTTGCAATTCTGACTTTATATCTCGCAATCTGACTTTATATCTCGCAATTCTGACTTTATATCTCACAATTCTGACTATATAACACGCAATTGCGACTTTATATCACGCAATTCTGACTTTATATCACACAATTCTGACTTTATAACACGCAATTGCGACTTTATATCACGCAATTCTGACTTTATATCACACAATTCTGACTTTATAACACGCAATTGCGACTTTATAACACGCAATTCTGACTTTATAACTCGCAATTCTGACTTTATAACTTGCAATTGCGACATTATATCACACAATTCTGAATAAAAAGTCTTGCATTCAAATATGACATGGCTTTATAGGTTTAGTATTAAATTCAAGTCGCTGACGTTTGCCTACAGAACAACCACTGGCTCTAATCCCTTTTAGCTAAACTCGTGTAAATATAAATAAATGTACACATCTCATCTCAAGCCCACAGCTGCTTGATTCTGTGTGTGTAGAGTAAGAACGAGGCAGTGAAGGCCGTGTCCCGTGTGCTGGTGGCGATCGAGATGCTTCGGTGTAACAGGAACACCAGACTGATGGAGTTCAGCGTTCCCAGCCTGTCTGTGGTGAGATCATCATCATCATCATCATCATCATCATCATCATCATCACAGCCTCTCAAATACAGGAAATCTGTCCTGTCAGTCAGACATTAGGTTGATTGTTCTGAAAAACTCGAACTGCACCAAATTGGATTATAATAAATTATTTATTTCTTGCAGCTTTATTTATCTTTCTGTTTTTAGTGTCCTACATAGTATTGAGTATGTTGAAATACAGTGCATATATTTATCAAAATCTAGAGGGTTTAGATAAATGAGTTAATCAATATCTAACCTAATGAAAAATATTTATTTGATCTGCTATAACATTTTGAACTTTAAGAAAGACACATTTTGCCGTTAACTTCTAAATGCATCATTATGCAAAAACATTAGATATACTAAATATGCAATTATGATGATGTGGTAGCTTGTCCCAAAGCTTGCCTACTCTTCTTCTTCACATAAAGAGTGCATGCTTTTAGGGAATACTAGTATGAGTAGGTCAATCTGGGCGCTGCATGACTCAACCAATGGTGTGAGTTTGGGGGCGGGGCTGTTTGTTTGGCTGGCCAATGGCAGGCAGGGGGAGTGTCCAGGAAACTATTTGGTTACACTTTATAACACTGTTCCTTCATTAATGAATAACTACACAGGAACAAATGAGTAACGCACTATTAACATTCTAGTAACTACTAACTAACAAGAAACTTAAGTAGTTCTCTGGGAGGTTTGAATAATAGTAGTTACTAATAGTGACTACCATATTCGACTGAGTGCTGTTACTTACTAATTGGTTAATTAGAGTTTCTTGTTAGTCTCAGTGTGTGATGTATGTGTGTGTGTGTGTGTGTGTGTGTGTGTGTGTGTGTGTGTGTGTGTGTGTGTGTGTGTGTGTGTGTGTTTCAGCTGGTGTCGATGGCGACGGGCTGTCAGTGGACCGACCCGGTGCTGGAGTTGTGTGTGTGGACTCAGCTCGCGCTATACACTCATCAGACACATGACTATGACCTTCTCATAACCTGCACCCAGAATGCACTGCAGCTGGAGCACAGTGCCCTTCACAGGATGAACACACACACTTATGCTCTGTGAGTGCTAGACATACAGTATATGTACAGGACGTCTCTTTATTAATGCACTACATCTGCATATCAACATTATTGCCTAGAGTTTGATTAAACATTGATGATTGAGTTTGTACAGCATAAAAACCATTGTGACTATGGAAAGTCTCCATAAAACTGTGTGTGTGTTCAGGTTCAGTGTGCGTTCAGTGCAGGAGATGTTGAGCAGCGCTGCATGTGTGAGAGGTCAGAGTTTGACCCATGAGGCCAGAGGTCATCAGATCAGATACATGGAGGGTCTGCGAGCGCTTCAGTCCAGCGTCAGGTCAGTTCTCAGACTCACTGAACTCGCTCTCTCACTACTGTAGCCTCGTTTACAGCACACTTCACACTGCGAATTGAAAATACGGCCAATGGAAACACCTCAGTTGCACAAAAACTCCCATATATCGTACAAAACAAATTAGGCTCACATATGAGGAGGTTTTTCAGGCAATTCGAAAAAGGAATATTTCGCAAAATTACAATGGAAAGAGTTTTTGTGCATTTACAGTCACATGACGTAGAAGGAGCGGTGTGATTGGACAGAAGACGAGACAGAGTTGTTTATTAAATTCATAAAAGACAAAAGAATTACAGGAATACTGGATTCTAAACAAGAAAGAAATGCCACAGTTTATCAAGATCTTGAAGCAGAAATGAGGGAGAAACACCCAGAAACTCACAGTATAAGAGGCTTTCCTTGCCATTAATACTGGGAAAACACGCCTACGACTTCTTCCAATAAAAACAGTGACTTTAAGCAACGGCTGCTGATGAAACGGCAACAGCCGGCAGTAAACAGTTAACTGCAGAACTGTGGTGAAGGGTAAAACTGCTGGTAATCCAAAGTACAGGCAGGGTCAGACACAGGCAGTCCATGACACTGCTAAATATCTTCAGTAAAACTTTTCTTTAATTTATCATAATTCTGACTCTTGTCTTAATTAATCATTTCTGGTTCTGGGTCTTTGACTGTAAATCCCCTTGTAATGGCGTAGAGGATAATTTAATAATTTGACAAAATACAAAAAAGAAAGTGATTTTAAAAAGCAGGAGATGAGTTGCTTTGGGCATTTAATGAAACAATTATAATGCCACATACCATAAAACATAACATTAACTTTCTTAATCTGTCACGTCGGACCGACTACAGCAGATCAGCTGTTCTCCTGTAGCAGACGTTACAGAACGTCGAGTAGCGGTTAAAGTCGCGCATGCGCAACAGAGCGCCAGAATGCCGTTGCCGTTCCACCAGAGGCTGTTGCTTAAAGTCCCTGATAATGTCTAGTGCGGTGGCTGTGATATACGTAAACCTACCAACATCCAACCTTGCCATCATTTTTTAAATGACTTATCGTGAGACTTATCACATAACATCAGTTAATGGAAACGCCGTCATTTCACAATATGTAAAAAACATCGCAAAAGTTTTGCGCAAATCTGTAATGGAAACGTGGCTACTGGCTGTCTGACTGCCCCCTCTTCCTCTGATGTGTGTGTGTGTGTAGTTTTGCGGCGCAGGCGGGCAGCTGGTGTGTGTGTGTGTCCACAGCGGGTCACTACTGGAACGCCTGTGTTCCTCTCCTGGACTCGAGAGCGGCCCGACGACAGCTCAGAGAACCACTGGAG
>JAJAQA010000020.1:34470333-34482833 GCA_021464565.1 Rutilus rutilus
TCCTCCTCCCTCCCCAGCTCCTCCTCCCTCCCCAGCTCCTCCTCCCTCCCCAGCTCCTCCTCCCTCCCCAGCTCCTCCTCCCTCCCCAGCTCCTCATCAGAAACTACTGATGTGAGACTTGAGTTTAATTGAAAGGGTTTCTCCCTCTCTCTCTCTCTCTCTCTCTCTCTCTCTGTCTCTCTGTCTGTCTCTCTCTCTCGTTCTCTCTCTCTCCCTCTCTCTCTCCCTCTCTCTCTCTCTCTCTCTCTCTCACTCTCTTTCTCTCTCTCTCTGTCTCTCTCTCTCTCTCGCTCTCTCTCTCGCTCTCTCAAATTCAAATTCAAATGAGCTTTATTGGCATGACTTGTACAGTATTGCCAAAGCATTGGCCATTACATAAATGGACATTACATACACAAATAATCAATAAATTCAACAAATCAATCAGTAAACAAGTGCATGAATACATTTATATAAACAAGAGAAGAAGAAGAGAGAAAAAAAAAATAGATTTTTTTTTTATATATATATATAAATAAAAATAAAAACCTAAAAATCTCTCTCTCTCTCTCTCTCGCTCTCTCTCTCTCTCTCAGGTGATGATGAGCTGAAGGTGTGTGTGTCCATGATCAACGCTCTGCTCCTCATTCATGCTGACACTGGAGACTGGAAGAGAAGCCTAAAGCTGCTGGACGAGGCCGTCAGAGACATGCCACACACACACCGACTGTGAGTCCTTCCCTCCAACACACACACACACACACACACACACACACACACACACACTGCTGCAATATCTGCTCATCTGCCCTTTTAACTTGCTGTGCTTCACGGGTCACTGAATACATGCAGCCAGAGGAGATACAAATTATGCAGAACAGAGCCGTGATGATTTATGTGTGAGTGTGCGTGTGTGTGTGTGTGTGTGTGTGTGTATGTATGTGTAAACTACTACAGATAAACCATATAACAGTTATCAGTTCTCTGTCAGTAAACGCCTCCATCTGCCGGTTCTCTGTAGAACAGTGTTGTTACTGTGATGTTTTTACATTCATGTTTTCAGCAGTCGCTGTCATGCAGGAAGGAACAGAACAAGCGAGAAACACGAGCAATACAAAGTGTCAAACATTATCTAGAATAGGAAAATGTGTTCATAAGGAAACAATGGTATTTACCTCAATGTACTGTACTGTTTGCAAATGCACATTTAGACATAGTCCAGAACAAAGATGAACTCACACAGTGGAAACAGTCTCAGTTTTCAAAAGACTTGAAAATAAAAAATGTTGCATTAGAGGCTCAGACAAGTGAAAGGTTTAGATGTTCTCGTTCTGTAGTCTGTCTGTGAGGTTTTAGCGACACCTGCTGGTCTTACACACACACTGCATGTTTCCATTTGTGGTCAATAATGAGTTAATCTCAAGAATTTATGTCTTTAGATCAGTTTAAGATTATGAGAAACATAAAATCGGTCAAGTGTGTCCAAATGTTTGCTTTCTAGTGTGATTATTCTCAGTTACAGTAAATGAATGATCAGACACTTAGTCTTTTCTGTGTGTGTGTGTGTGTGTGTGTGTGTGTGTGTGTGTGTGTGTGTGTGTGTGCGCACAGGGCTCTGTTAAAGCAGCGTGTTCTGGTCAAGGCCCGTCTGGGAGAGTCGGTTCTGCTGGACATGCAGCGGTTCAGAGACGAGGACGAGATCTTCTGCTCTCACATGTGGAGGCGAGCAGCTCAGTGTGCGAAACACACACACCAGCGCCTGACCTACTATCAGAACGCCATCACAGCACTGAAGGTGAAGCCAGCACACACTGGACCACAACTCTTTCATCAGTCTGATCACAGTATTAGAGATCAAGCACAGGGACAGTGTGTGTGTGTGTGTGTGTGTGTGTGTATCTCTGTGACCTGCAGGTCTTACACGTTACTATGTGTTCATTAGTGGGGAGTAATGTGTGAATCTCGTGAAGGAAAGGTCTGGATCACATTTTGCACCAAACCCTAAAATAGTCATGTGAGATTTTGTATATGTATACCGTATATATATTCATGTACAGTAATGAGGCAAAATATTTGGGGCAAAATGTGCATAAGTGTCACCATGCAAAATGGCTAATTATTAGTTTGTTTGTTTTTTAAGAATTTAGATCAAAAGAATTCAGCCAGGTTAGGGTTAGGGTTAGGGTTAGGGTCATGCCAGTGTAATGAATTATCTGACACTTAAAAATCATCATAAAAATGACAAATTGCCATTTCTAGACATAATCATTATTAAATTAGTACAAAAATACTACTGTGATCTTAACTTGCAATTGTTTTTCACATATGTCAATTCTTATTTTCCCAATATCTCATAGAGTGGAAAAAAAGAGTAGAAAAGTGCTTTAAAACATTTTTGTGTTTTTGACATTTTTATTTGGTTTTGTTTTTTTTAAATGTTTATGTAGTATTTATCCATTTTTATTTGAGTTTTATTAACACTGATAAAAGCTGTATATATATACAGGGCCGGTTCTAGACATTTGGAGGCCCTAGGCAAAATTCATGTTGGAGGCCCCCCACCCCCAATAAAAAACACTTGAAACAAATATGATTCCTAACCTTTATATTTATACAACATTCAATTTTAAATTTAGTATATTTTTACTTACACAGTACATAAGTTTGGACAAATTACTATTTTTAATGTTTTTGAAAGAAGTCTCTTATGCTCATCAAGCCTGGATTTATTTGATCAAAAATACAGAAAAATAATATAGTGAAATATTATTACAATTTAAAATAATGGTTTTCTATTTTACTATACTTTAAAATATATTTCTGTGATGCAAAGCTGAATTTAGTGTCACGTGATCCTTCAGAAAACGTTATATTCTGATTTATTATCAAATGTTAGAAATTGTGCTTAATATTTATTTTATAACATGTGATACTTTTTTCAGGATTTTTTGATTATTAAAAAGTTGTTTTAAAAAAGTCTTCACTATCACTTTTATATATTTAACACATCCTCACTGAATATTCCTGTTTTTTTCTGTATTTTTGATCAAATAAATGCAGGCTTGTAGAGCATAATAATAAACTTCTTTCAAAAACATTAAAAATAGTAATGGGTCCAGACTTTTTACTGGTAGCCTACATCAAACTTTATCTAAGGTAATCTCTTTTTTGTTTAATGAAGATGTTATTGTTCTTGTTGTTATTTTGCTGTTTTATTCAGTTTATTCACAGTTCCAGAATACCACTTCAGTAGATGAACGTGCTTTTATAATTTTTTTCATATCTGCGTTATGGGCAGGATTTTTCCCTCCCATTTAATCAATATTGACTGCAGATATTGTCATATTATTAATATCAGTAATATGTTATTATGTATTGCATACCTTAAATATGCTAGTATACACAAATCAAGTGGAAGAGAAAGATACGATCGCTACTGAGCAGGAAAAAAATTCTAAACTAATACACGTGTAGGCTATGATGTTAGGGTATTATCTAATCATCAGCATCAGAATATAGAAGATAGACCCATATGAGATCCTTTATTTGAAACATTTAAAAATGTTGCAGTGTGTTGGTTTTTTAACTTTGAATACAAACGTCTTGTCTTTTACTTTTGTAGCTTTTTTACTAGTCAGCTCCCAACGCGATGTTATTCATTGTACGCGCAAATTCAAAGCGTCGCGTCTGGGCACGTTAATGACGCTCGCGCTCTTTTAAACTCGTAAACAAAGCGGTGAATGATTTTTCCAGAAATGACGCTGATCTACAGTAGCCCACAAGTTTATATTTAAAATATATTGCAATCACTCCAAAATCGATGACCTGCATTACGAGCTGTGCTTCTTTGCGTGCCTATTTAGGCTTTTGCTTCGCACTCGCAGCACCTGATGGATGCGTTCATTGACCGCCGCTGACGTCCCCTCGGACTTAACTGGCTGGCGCCTCTATACAGTCATGGGCTGGCGTTAATGTGACGTAATGTAACAGTCTATGGTTAAGATAAACATCGGCACTATTTTTAGTTAATTAATAAATTTTGAAATAAATTGTAGATAGGACATTTGTAAAAAAAAATTATTAATTTTTTTTTTTTTTTTTGTCCCTCTGTCTGGGCCCCATCCCGCCAATCGGGCCCTAGGCACGTGCCTAGCGTTAATCCGGCTCTGTATATATATATATATACTGTATATATTCAGATGTAATCAAAATTATTAATATATTAATAACTTTTTGGACCATTTTTTGTTTACTTTGTCACGTTTGACTACATGTTAGAAATATGTCTCTCAACAAACCTAGCCAGTTCATATATTTCATGTGTTCTAGCCTAAGCTCGCCTGGTGCAGCTAATGAAGCCCTTGATTAGTGAGGCGACACCTGATCTGCAGATGTGTGCTGCTGTGAGGGATTCTGTTCAGGGGGGAGAATCATTGTGAGACTGCAGAAGTCATTAAAAGTTGCATTTTCAGTTGAATTTGGGGAAACCACTTGAAACATTTGTTGTGTTGAGCTTGTGAGATTTCAATAACTTTTGTTTGATTTGTTCATTGCAAAACGCTGAAAGTCTGTACATTTTGCCAATAAACCTGATTTGCAATGGGTGTTGAATCATTTTGATTTCAACTGTATATAGTACTATTCGGCAATATTTATTTGGCAGACGCTTTTATCAGAGCTATTATTTATTTTATTTATTCAAAGCGACTTACATTGCCTTCAAGGTAAACATTTAAAAAAAATGTAATCAGTTCTTGGTTTCCCTGGGAATCAAACTTATCTTCTTTTTTTTCTGTACAGTAATGAGAATTTTGTGGAAGATGAGCTTAATTTTGTATTTATTTTTATGTCACCCTGCAAAATATCTTAATGGTTATAACAGAAGGGTTCGTACCAGGTGCTTAGACTACTTTTTAAAATGTAAGTCCTGGAAAACCCTTGAAAACAGCCATATTTATGAAGAGGTACTTGAAAAGTGCTTGACTTATTTAAATACAATTTATATTAAATAAAAAAAAAAAGTGATATAGTCTTTTCACAACATTAACACTGTCTGATAGTGTCAGTCTGATAAACCCCCATCAGAACTTTTCTCGATACGAAGTACGCCAACATTATAATATAAAAATATTATTTATTGAACAATAATAGCCATTATAAACTTTGTATTTAATACATTATTAAATGCATTGTAAGTTGTATATTAGATACCTTATAATCTGTAATTTGAGTTTTAAAAAATCCTTAAATCCTAAAGATATTGTTTGATAAGTGAGATCTCTGATTGTAGTGCTTGGAAGTCCTGGAATTTCCTTGTACAGTCTCTGTACGAACCCTGTTCATTTTCTCCATGAAATAATTATATTTTAAAATGTTTCCCTGTTGATTTTGGGGGTGAAATATGCGTGACTGTGTGTGTTTCCTCAGTCTCCTGGCGCTCAGTGGCAGAAGGTGGACATTCTGCTGGAGCTCGGCGAGTGGCTTTACGTCACACACTTTCCTGCGACTGACGTGCGTCTTCAGATCGAATGGGCCGCAGACATGCTGATGTTCCCAGACGGTCAGTCTTCATCACGTGTCATTATCTTCTGTTCTGTACAAATCGATCACATGACCAACATCGCCTTTTTCGCCTTTGGCTTGCTTAGTTGAGGACATTTAATTTAATATTCAACAATATTATTGATCTGCCTGCATTGACACCACTATATGAGAACTGAACTGAGCTGGACGATGACATCACTGTTTTCTCCAGAGTGGCTATATATATAAATGAACTAAATGAATAACTTTTTTACAACAAAAATGAACCATCTCTGAACTTGCTTAATCTGGACTGTGATGCTATTTTCTTCTAGAAACAAACTTTGTTGCATTATTTTCCTGTTATCTCTGTAAAGCTGCTTTGAAACACTCAGTATTGTAAAAAGCGCTATGTAAATAAAGCTTGACCCCTGTCCCGTCAGAGGAGAGCGTGGCGTCCGGCGTGCGTGTGTGTGAGGTGCGGGCGGTCGGGCGTCTGGAGCGCCTGATGCGAACACACACTCTGCTGGCTGTCGTCGAGGAGCGGTCGTCACACACACACCTGCAGCATCTGCTCACCGCGCTCAGCTTCACGCTCAACATCTGGAAGGTCAGCGCTTCACTTCATCACACACTCCTTGTCCACACTAATACGTTTGAGTTTGAAAACACATGTTTTTCTCTCTGTTTTGTCTTCCGTCGACACTGAGACGGCGTTTTTATTAATGAAAACGAAGCTTTTTGAAAACGCTTTCCAAAGTGGATTCATTTGAAAGCGCTGGTTTCTCGGTGTAGTGTGGACTGTCAAAACTGAGGTATTTAAAAGCGATGATGTAAGTTTAGTCATGTGACGCATATTGAACCCATAGATATTGATGTTTATAGCAGCGTTGTCCTGTTATATTCACTTTCATACGGTTACTAAAATATGTAAGTTCACACACTCTTCATATCACAGTCCTGCACAGATGACAGAGTTCACTCTCATCTGCTGTCCTGCAGTGAAACACGAGAACAGTTTTAGCGTTTTAGACCAAACATGTAATGAGTGAGAGCGTGACCTGGACGATCAGGGAATGAGGAGATATTTGGCTCTCCGTCCACACTAGAGTTTCAGTGTGGATGAGAAACTTTTGAAAAACACCTGAAAACACTAAATTCACTTTTACTGCACATGCATAAACCCTCACAAAAGCTCACTGAGAAATACAGACAAAAAATAAATGGTGAAGTTATCGCGCAATTCTTCTGACATGTAATTTTATTTAGCAGAATAATTCCCTGCTCGTCCAGGTCACGCTCTCACTCATTATATGTTTGGTCTAAAACGCTAAAACTGTTCTCGTGTTTCACTGCAGGACAGCAGATGAGAGTGAACTCTGTCATCTGTGCAGGACTGTGATATGAAGAGTGTGTGAACTTACATATTTTAGCAACTCACACCAACTTCATATCAACACAAGCAAAACTGTGGAAATGTTGGTAGACCCCAAATCAGTGGGAGATCAGAGCCCTGTGGCCATCCATGGTCATGACATCAGGCAGGTGACATCATTTAAATACCTAGGAGTGTTTATTGATAATGACCTGAGTTGGCGCACACATGTTACAAATGTCTGTGCCAGACTCCATCAGACTTAGAGTGTTTGGGGTCTGTAAAAATATTATGTTCATCTTTTATAGAGCAACAATAGAGTCCATTCTTCGGTATGGTATCACCAGCTGGTTTGGAAATTTGACCGTTAAATCAAAAACTCAGATTTTTTATCTGGTCAAGACGGCAGGTAAAATGATGGGTACACCAGCACCCCTCAACCCGCAGGAGCTTTTTGACCAGACAACAATCAGGCAGGCTAAGATCATTATATCTGATAACTCTCATGTGTTGTTTTCAGAGTTTGAGCTTTTGAACTCAGGAAAGAGGTACAGGGTTCCTCTGTGCAAATACAACAGGTATAACTGCTCATTTGTTCCTCTCTCAATTAAGCTCATAAATGATAAGCGATGAACGTGTGACCATGAATTTACTAATGTACTGTATATCTGCGATTGAATGTTATGTATGGACATGATATGATATTACTTTTGCACAAGCGGTTTTTAGGAAACGGTGATTTGCAATTTTGCACAGCTCTTTGAGTAGCCTTAATGTTCTATGTACTTTTTATCTTTTAACTGTTTTAACCCTGTGTCTGTGTTCTGTCTCTGTTGTAATCTTTTTGTAGCAATCTCTTTATATCCAAAATGAATTTCTCCTTAGGGAGACAAATAAAGATACTTTGACTTTTGACAACAGTGTGAAAGTGAATATAACAGGCACAATACCGCTATAAACATCACTATCGATTGGTTCAATATGCGTCACATGACTAAACTTACATCATTGTTTTTAAATACCTCCGGTTTCCCAGTCCACACTACACCAAGAAAAGAGCGCTTTCAAATGTATCCAGTTTGGAGAGTGTTTTCATTAATAAAAACGCCGTCTCAGTGTGAAGGTAAGGCCAAACAGAGAGAAAAAGATGCGTTTCCAAACGAAAAAGGCCTCAGAGCGGGACGGTAGGATTGTGTCCTCAAGTGTTTGTCCTTGTTGATTGCAGGTGTCCATGAAAACCGCACAGGAAGTGATGAATCAGTCAGCTGTGAGACCAAACGACAAGAAGTCTAAACTGGTGAGAGTAATAAGAACTAGATATCCAAAAAGCGTTTTGCAAAAAAATATTTCTTTATTTCTTTTAAAGATCAGGGAGATCGAGGTTTTGATCACTTAAATGATTCATTGTACATGCCTATTATAAGAAGAATAAAAGTATGCTGTTTCTCTATTATATACGTTTATTTTTGTCCAGCCGTCTCCTGTTGAGGACAAACCCCGAGGTAAAGCTGTAGAAGTGCCTCTTCCCATCAGCCCTGAGGAATGGGCTCAGTTTGAGTGTCCTGAGGAGCTTCGACAGGCCTTTGGTTCTGACGACGGCCCTTACAGCATCAACGGCTCGGCCCTCAGCGCGCAGGTCAGCGCATCTTCACTATCTCACATCACATGACGGATAATAAACTGATAATCCACCAGAGGGCGACGCCGTCTCACATCTCACACACAAGGACCCCATCAGACAGTCGGAGCAATGCAGCGCCAGGCGCGACGCGAGTGTGTTTTGCTAGTTTCAGCCCGACGCGATTATCATTTTCACGTCCTGCACCACGTTTTTTAAATAGCAAATGCATTTTCATCCATTCTGTGGCCCATGGGCTGCTGGTCTGAGAACGAGTGTGTGTTCAGGCGTATTGTTGGACCGTTGCTATTCTGAGGAACTGCGCAGTATTTTTTTTGTTACTTAAAGAGCGCATTAGTAATATGAGCCTATAGGCGGGTCCTCAACACACGTACACTCAGCTTATTACACACACACACTCTGCTTATAACACACACACTCAGCTTATTACACACACACACACTCTGCTTATAACACACTTGTCTGCTTATTACACACACACTTATTACACACACACTCTGCTTATTACACACACACTCTGCTTATTACACACACAGGGACGCACAGCAGTACACAAACATGCCAAACGTAACCTCACACACACACACACACACACATTGCTTTAACCTCGCGCACGAGCAGATCCGTTTCCTCTCTGGAGACTCGTTCAGTCTTTCCACTATCTAATTCCGTCATGTAAATAGCGAATCCTCCATGGCACGAGCGCAACTGGCATTTAAAGGGAATGGGAGATGAGACTCTGATTGGTTTAACGCACGTTACGACCAACACACACCCATAACTCATTAAGAGAATAGAGACGACACTTTTAGACCAGCGCCGGGAGAGCCGACCATTTTTCCCGTCGTTAAACTAGCAAAAGTGGATTCAGACACGACCTAAGTGAAGGATCGTTAAAATAGGGCCCTATGTGACACATAATCAAAGCTGCGATAGAGCGGGAACGTTTCTGATCGATCACACACGTATGAGGAGGAAGTGGAAGTATTGATCTTTAGAGTGATAACTGGGACTTAAAGCATCTTCCTCATTGATCTGGATGAGAATTATCTCACTGAACAAAAAACATCACAAGAGAATCTATTAGAAAACTGTCATGGGTTTATATGCAAAGTTATAAACACCATCCATCGGGTCGTCTTCATTGGCCAGCCCTGCTGTTTGAAAAGATCCGTAAGATTCATTGCATTGTGATGTTATTTTGTTATTTTTTAAAAAGAAATGTCCTCTGCTCCCCAAGGCTGTCATGAAGGTAAGAGGACCAGACAGCACATGCGGAGAAATAATATCACTTTAATAGAGCTTGCCAGAGAGTTCGATAAACAACAGAAAAAGTTCTCAAAGGGAAACTTAGAGCTACTTGTAGTAGTATAAAGTCCAAATAAGGTCTCGGCTTGTAGATAACAAAAACAGCAGTCAGCTCGGGTGAAACGATATGCTCAGAAGAAAGCTCTGTGTGACAGGGAAAAGAGTAGGCTGGCGTTTCCCAAGGGAGAGTAGAGGCAAGTTGAGTTTTCTTCATATAAATCAGCTCCCGACACGACAGGACTAAGACATGACAGAGACACGAGGATTAGTAGGCGTTTGGTACATATGAGAGAATGCAATACTCAGGCAAAGACAGGTAGAGAGAGGGGAAAAGAAGTAGGAACGCTAATCAGAGGAAAAGAGATTCAGGTGAAGAGGGGAGTGAGCGATGGCTAATAGTAAAAGAGAGACAGCTGAGAGGGAATAAGGATTAGGTGAGAAGGTGTGTGTGTAAATGAGGAAATAGCGGTAATGTGTGTGTGTGAGTAAGAAACAGGATCATGACAAAGGCTTCATTTATTTGATAAAAAAAATTAAAAATAGTGAAATATTATTACAATTTAAATGAGCTGTTTTCTATGTGAATATATAGTAAAGTGTAATTTATTCCTGTGATCAAAGCTGAATGTTCAGCATCATTACTCCAGTCTTCTCACTGCAAAAAATGCTTTTCTTACTTAGAGTTTTTGTCTTGTTTCCAGTCCAAATATATAAAGACTCTTAAATCAAGAAGCATTTACTACTGTAGATGAGTAAAATGCCATAAGATATTATGTCTTGTTTTCTGGGGAAATAAATAAAAAATGTGTTAGTTTTTGCTTAAAACAAGCAGATAATTTTGCTGTTTTTAAGCAACAACTCACTTCATTTTGATTAATCCCCCCGGAAAAAAATAAAAATAAACATAATATCTTATGGCATTTTACTCATCGAGTAAATTATGCTTCTTGATTTAAGAGACTGTATATATTTGGACTGGAAACAAGACAAAAACACTAAGTAAGAAAAGCATTTTTGCAGTGCAGTGTCACATGATCCTTCAGAAATCACTCTAAGATGCTGATTTGCTGCTCAAGAAATATTTATGATTATTATCAATGTTGAAAACAGTTCTTATGTGAACTAGAATTGCATGAGTACATCATGGTAGTGTTTAATTGTGTCGTTTCAGAGCCGAACTCTGTTTTATTTGGATCTGTTGGTGAGAGAGCTGGAGTCAGTCTCGTTGACCCCGTTGACCTTTGCCCCTCTCCATTTGGCAGAGGTCATCGCTCATGACCTGATGAAGAGCAGGAGTCAGTCTGACCTCTACCGACTCAGGTATCGCCCTGAACACAGTCACATGACATTAGATTCACAGCAGGATATGACATCACTTCATCTCATCTCTCAGGATCATCAGGAACTGTCGGGATCTGGGATTCGAGTCTCCGTACGGCGAGCAGCTCCTCAGCTTCACACGCGTTCCTGAGGACGAACAGATGTGGTGGGATTCTTCAGTCTCTAATCCGGTTTGGTCATTATCAGCTGCTTCGTGGTGTCTAACACAACTTTACTTGATTTCAGGAGCCAGAGGGCCGTCGTGACCCAGAGAGACGTCGTGTCGGACCAGGTCAGTTTCTTCTGATGTGACTCTTTATTGAGATGGAACAAATTATGGCAGCATATTACAGCAATATTACAAATTAAAGTAGTTAGATCTTTTTTAAATAATATTAATAATAAAAATACTAATAATAAAAGAAAAACAACAAAACACACACACACACACACACACACACAAAAAGCACAGTTCAATTCAGTTAGCTATACATTAAAAATTGAGTTGGAAATAGTCATGCAAAATGCTTTTCTTACGATTTCATAAGATTTTATGTCTTGTTTTCTGGGGGAATTACTCTAAATTAAGAGAGTTGTTGCTTAAAATGAGCTAAATTATCTGCCAATGAGGTGAGAAAAATAATCTGAATTTAAACAGAAACAGGATTATTTTTCTCACCCCATTAGCAGATAATTTTGCTATTTTTAAGCAACAACTCACTTAATTAAAAAAAAATTCCCCAGAAAACAAGCCATAAAATCTTATGGAATTTTACTACTTTAGTAAATGCTTCTTGATTTAAGAATATTTAGATATTTGGACTGGAAACAAGACAAAAATACTAAGTAAGAAAAGCATTTTTTTGCAGTGTAAATGAATGTTTTAGTGTAAATGATTAATGGTTTAGTAGCAAGATGATGTGAGTGAAAAGCATTCGGGAATCAAGCTATTTTGTGATGTTTTCTGATGTGTTTAATGTCCCACTAACACACTGAACCCTGTCAGACGCTGTTCGCTGAAGAGGATCCGAGAACCAGGACAGTAACCGGACGCTGGCTGGCGAAGGCCGATGTGTGTATCAGTATGAACCTGTTTGAGCCGGCTAAAGTCCTGCTGAATCACACACACCTGACAGCCGAGGTGAGCGTGAACAAACACACACGATGCATGAAGGAAAACGCTTGAAATTTAGCAATGACTGAAAATGCTGAATGATTGTTGTATGAGAAGTCTCATGTTTTGTTAGTAAACTACAAAAATGTCTGTTAGGAAATAAAGTAAGACATTTAATTATTAAAACATCTGCCAATAATCAGTGTGAGCTCAGATTTAAACAGATTTTTGGATGGGAAAAA
>JAJAQA010000020.1:34487833-34510333 GCA_021464565.1 Rutilus rutilus
TATCGCTGTAAAAAGACTGTCAAATTTCATCGGGTAGATCTCTTCCCGTATTTATGATATACGATCACAGCAAAAGCGAAAACTAATATAAAGGCGAACTTTAAAGACAAGTAAACAGTCGATAATAATACAAGACCAAATAAAAAGAATTATTGCAAATAAATACAAGAGAACAAAGATACTAATTAAATCAAGTACTTTACAGTGCATGTGAAAACTGTATTACTGAGACCTATTAAAGCTACAGAAGTTATTCAGTGCATAATTCTCACTTTTTCTTTAGTTCTGTAGTTGTTTGATTAACTTTATTAACATAGGAGACAGGAGGTAAATGAGAGGCTACTGTCACTTTAAAACTGAATGCACTGACCTGCGACACATCTGAGATTTTCTTAAAGTCTCCCTGTAGTCAATCATTTTATCCCTTAAAACTCATATTTGATCACCAAAATGACATAATTAAGCATTTTTCATGTCTTAAAATATCTTGAATGTAACTCGACACCCTCGCCTCATTTAGTATGCGTGGTTCTATGAATATGCAAATGAGCCCCGCCTCCACTCACTCACTCAGCTCAGAGATCCATATTAAAAACACCACATAGACACATAAACAACATTAAAAGCTGGATTTTCTCCACAGGGGGACTTTAAGATTGAAGAAGTGAATGAACAAAAGAAGTGTGTTTCGTCACGTAACTCATTTGTGAACCGGCCGTTCCTGTAAGACCGGGTCACTTCCTGTTTTCATCCTGTCTCTCACCCTGATGAATAATTCATAACTCGTTCAGCGTTCGCTCTTCTAACCCAGATTTACAGCGGGATTGCTCTGGCAGAGTTTGTGGGAAACAAATCAGACGCACTTTTACTGAGTTTGGTTTCCATGCTTGTGCTCGTTCACAGATTAATGTCGCAAACAAATTAATGTTCAATTGCACAAGACATGTCAAGCAGTGTGATCGTGTTCTGTATTAGAATGATTCATCAAGTACGTAAATGTTTGCTTGTTTTGGTAATGTTCATCAAAATATAATAAGGCAATGATTAATCGTGATTAATCGCATCCAAAATAAAAGTTTGTGTTTACATAATATATATGTGTGTGTGTACTGTGCATAATTATTTAGTATATATAAATATACACACATGCATGTATATATTTAAGAAAAATGTGTTATTTATATATAAAATATTGATATTATATATAATATAAATGATGTATAAATATATATACAGTATATACTTGCAAATATGTACTATATATGTATATATATATATATATATATACAATGTATGTCTGTATTTATATATACTAAATAATTATGCACAGTACACACACACACATATATATTATGTAAACACAAACTTTTATTTTGGATGCGATTAATCGTTGTCCAGCACTAACTGTCACTCAAACAATAATGCTCATTAATGGTCAAATATGTATTCTTCACACACACCATCACATCAGTTCTCATTCTCAGTTTCTCATTGAAAGTAAATGTCTCGTTATGCGAGTAAAAGAGCTGAACTGCATACTGACCTCAACAATCAACAGAATCCAGATGATAATCAGTGTTTGTTGTAGCCAAGTACATTCATATGGTTTCATATGGTTTTATGATATTATTTGTTTGTTTTGTTTTGATTTAACCTGTTAATTAAGAAAGAAAATATCAAAAATGTGATGCGACATAAAGGGCGTGAACACGGATTGAACACAATATGTCGGAGACGATTTTTGACCACTTCATAAGTTGTGTTTTGTATCATTTTTGCCTTAATTTCAGTCAGTGTTTTGTAAATCAATGATCTGGATTTAAATAAGAAGAAAACAAACAACGCTTGGTGGGATGAAGTGTGTAGCAAAACACGAGCCCATTACCATGCCTCCGCAGCCTGAGGAAAGACCCATCCACACTGACACAGATCAGAATGAAGTTGTGATGTTCTCGTGTGTGTGTGTGTGTGTGTGTGTGTGTGTGTGTGTGTGTGTGTGTGTGTGTGTCTCCTGCAGTCCGGTTGGCGTAACCTCCCTGCGGTGCGTGTGTGTGTGTGTCTGAGACTGGCTCTGGCCGATCTGGCCCTGTTCATGCTGGACCTCCAGTGTGCCGAGGAGAACAGGAAGTCCATCAGCCGGGACAGGAAGTGCTCAGTGGAGAGAGCAGTGGAGGACTTCATCAGCACTGATCTCACTGAACATGAGAGGGTGAGTGTGGGTGTGTGTGAGAGGGTGAGTGTGTGGGTGTGTGTGAGAGGGTGAGTGTGGGTGTGTGTGAGAGGGTGAGTGTGAGTGTGTGTGTGTGGGTGTGGGTGTGTGTGAGAGGGTGAGTGTGTGTGAGAGGGTGTGTGTGGGTGTGGGTGTGTGTGAGAGGGTGTGTGTGGGTGTGGGTGTGTGTGAGAGGGTGAGTGTGTGTGAGAGGGTGTGTGTGGGTGTGGGTGTGTGTGAGAGGGTGTGTGTGGGTGTGGGTGTGTGTGAGAGGGTGTGTGTGGGTGTGTGTGTGTGTGTGTGTGTGTGAGAGGGTGAGTGTCAGGGTTATAGACTTCTTGCGTCTATTGCTGGTTTTCAGTCATGTCATGATGTCATATTGTGGTCACCTGTGCCTTGTTCCCAGTTTGTGTATTTAAAGCCCATTCAGACGGGATTAGCTTTACCAGGGTAGATGGAGTAATGTGATTTTACCACAGGACATCTGTAATATTAATGGCCAGTTCACACAGGATAGGAGATCTCAGTAACACTAGCAGAAGTGGGAGAGTAACTCCATTTACACCGCCGTCACTCCTGTCCTCGTGTGTGTGTTACGCTGCTTCCTGATATCACGTGCACAAACACATATAATCTATATTTATATATATAAAACAGTTATGTCCGGTCGAACGATGTGTTAATTAACTTCAGATTGGACTGTGTTGGTAATAGGCTCTTACCTAGTAACACCTGAGCTCATTTTTCCAGAACTTTTTCCAGAAGGTAAAATTCTCCATAATCTTTACTGACAAAAGCCCTATCCGCACGGGATGAGTATTACCTGGTGACCTCCTGATGTGTAACAGTAAATCACACGAGGTCCGCAGATAATACTAGTCCAGTGTGAACAGGGATGTTGTCCGTGATGATCACTGAGATGCACATTCAGATGGGATTAAAATCACTGAGAAGCTCTGGTAATACTCTCTGTACTCCACCTCTCCATGGTAAACTAGTCCTGTCTGAATAGAGCTTCACTCACTCTCCTCATGAGTGCTTCGCTCAGTGTTTCTCGTGCCATGATCACGTGGAGCTCATGCTCTTGCTCTGCTTGTTGACTGCTTTAAAATCTACTTTGTGTTCCTGGAATGGTTCCTTTGTTTTGTTTTCTTGACATTTGCTTTTTGAATATTTTGGATCTTCTTTCTTTGTGAACTTTTGAGATCTTCCTGCTGGAACTATTCCTCTTCTCTTGTGTAGACTCTCCAGAACATCTTTGGTATCCCTTCTGGATTTACTTTGTGGACTTTTTGCATTTTCTTTTTGGAAGTTTTTGGAGTTGACTTTGAATTTAGAATTTTTCCTTTGAAAGTTTGTACTTGCCATTCATCAAATTAAAGATCTGAAATCTTTCCCCCAAACCTGTCATCTGGTTTATCTGCATGTGGGTTTTCACACTTGTCCTGTGCGTGTGTGTGTGTGTGTGTGTGTGTGTGTGTGTGTGTGTGTGTGTGTGTGTGTGTGTGTGTGTGTGTGTCCTCAGGACTGGTCTGCTGTGGGACTCTCTCTGGCTCAGGACGCTCTGACGCTCCTCTCATCTGTCTGTTCACTCTCGCTGGACTGTGTGGAGACCAGGGCTCGTTCGCTCGGCATGCTGGGAAGGTGTCTGAGAATACTAGCCCAGCAGAGAGACCCGCTGTACCCGTGCACACTGTGGGACGAGCCCGTCGCGGTACACACACACACACACACACACACCGACTGCTTAAAATGCCCTTTAAATGTCATGGAAATTCCATGTTTTCTTGTTATGCACTACTCTACAATATTTTATAATATTGCACACACACTCTCATATAATGCATATGATGAAAAGTGTTACTTCTATTCAGCAAGGATGCTTTAAATTGATCGAAAGTGACAGTAAAATACATTAAATCAAATAAATGCTGTTCTTTTGAACTTTTTATTCATCAAAGAGTCCTGACAAATAAAATGCATCACAGTTTCCACAAAAATAGTATTTGATAATAATCATAAATGTTTCTTGATCATCAAATCATCATATTAGAGTGATTTGTGAAGGATCATGTGACACTGAAGACTGGAGTAATGATGCTGAACATTCAGCTTTGATCACAGGAATAAATTACACTTTACTGTATATTCACATAGAAAACAGATGATTTACACTGGAATAATATCTCACAATTTTTACTGTATTTTTTTATTTTTACATGTCCAATTTGTGCATGATTTGCTGTTTTAAGGCATTTTTTGGTCATTGAATCCGCTTATTTGCTTCACTAATTGATCAGGGCTGTGTTTCCCAAACGCATCATAGTTGAATGATGAGGCTTTTCCCTGAAACCACAGTAGATGTGACTGGAACTACAGCTCGACAGTCCTATATTGTTGAAATAATGTGGTTTTAACGACAGACCGGTTTTGGGAAACAGTCGTGACTGGCGAGTTAGTTTCTACAACGATGCATTAAGCTATGGTGGTTAAGCAGTGAGCGAATGACTAGAAAGGTCAAGAAAAAAAATCATTATACATCGATGGAAACCTTGTTATAATGATTAAAAAAAAATCATTTTTGTCTTTTGTCCTTGAAAATGACAGTCTCCCGCCCAGCAGCATCATTACATATTCACATCGTGTAGTTCAGAGGGTCTGAGAGCAAAATAAGCTTTTATGTCAGTCACAGTATAGATTTTCATTCTTCTCCACCTGTTTAAACGCTTGATTCTGCGCTCGGCATTAATGCACCCTCTTGAAGACGCTTTTCTTCAGACTGTCATTGATTGACATGGACTCAATATGAGCTGTTCCACCAGGATGAGGACGGGCCAGAGAGACGGGAAAACCAGGACTATAATGAAGAGGAACATCTGAAGACAGAAACTGAGAAGAGACGATGTGCAGGCAAAAGTGCAGAGCTGCAGGTACATGTGTGCACACACACACACACACACACACACTCAAACACACACACACACACACACAAACACACACACACACACACACACACACACACACACACACACACTCAAACACACACAAACATACACACACACGACGATATGCAGGCAAAAGTGCAGAGCTGCAGGTACATGTACGCACGCACGCACACACACACACACACACACACACAAACACACACAAACATACGCACACACGACGATATGCAGGCAAAAGTGCAGAGCTGCAGGTACATGTGCACACACACACACACACACTCAAACACACACACACTCAAACACACACAAACATACACACACACGACGATATGCAGGCAAAAGTGCAGAGCTGCAGGTACATGTGCACACACACACACACACACACACACACTCAAACACACACAAACATACACACACACGACGATATGCAGGCAAAAGTGCAGAGCTGCAGGTACATGTGCACACACACACACACACACACACACACACTCAAACACAAACAAACATACACACACACGACGATATGCAGGCAAAAGTGCAGAGCTGCAGGTACATGTGCACACACACACACACACACACACACACACTCAAACACAAACAAACATACACACACACGACGATATGCAGGCAAAAGTGCAGAGCTGCAGGTACATGTGCACACACACACACACACACACACACACTCAAACACAAACAAACATACACACACACGACGATATGCAGGCAAAAGTGCAGAGCTGCAGGTACATGTGCACACACACACACACACTCAAACACACACACACTCAAACACACACAAACATACACACACACGACGATATGCAGGCAAAAGTGCAGAGCTGCAGGTACATGTGCACACACACACACACACACACACACACACACTCAAACACAAACAAACATACACACACACGACGATATGCAGGCAAAAGTGCAGAGCTGCAGGTACATGTGCACACACACACACACACACACACACACACACACACACTCAAACACAAACAAACATACACACACACGACGATATGCAGGCAAAAGTGCAGAGCTGCAGGTACATGTGCACACACACACACACACACACACACACTCAAACACAAACAAACATACACACACACGACGATATGCAGGCAAAAGTGCAGAGCTGCAGGTACATGTACACACGCACGCACACACACACACACGCACACACACACACACACCCACACACATTCATGTCGTTTTGTGCATATGCGTGTCATTTTTGGCCGTGTAGTTTAAGTTTGCAATATTAAAAATTGTGTGTGTATGTGTGTGTGTCATCAGAGCAAGCGGAGGGCAGCGCAGCGGCTGTTGGCTCAGGCCAGTGAAACTCTCAGTCAGTCTGTGAGTCTGAGTCTTCATCATGACCTTCCTCATCTTCTTCCTCCTGTGTGCTCAGATCTGCTGGAGTGTCACGGTCAGTTTGACCTCGGCGCCAGCGGACAGTTCCTCGCTCTACTGCAGGTGTGTGTTCATAACTCACTCTGTCATCATACACTCAGAAATTATCAGTCATTTGAATGCTTTAGTGTTTGTGTGTGATGTGTGAGCGTGTGTGTGCTGATGAATATTAATCTGATCTCAGAGCGGTGTGTGCTGTGCTGAGATGTGCTCCGTCCTGCTCTCGATCTGCTCCGGTGTCAGTGAGTCTCAGGTGTGTGTGCTGATGAACCTGCGGGAGAAGCTGCTGTCTTCACAGGGTCACAGACCCGACGGTGTGCTGACAGCAGTGAGTCGAGAGCTCGGCCGTCTCTCTAAGGTACTCACTGACAGCCTGTTCATGTTAATGCACTCACCCTGTCATGGGCCGTTCACACTACATGTGGTCCTTCAACATAGTATGCATGTCATTTTGTGTTTATGCATGTCATTTTTTGTATATGCATGTCATTTGTGTGCATGTCATTTTTTTTTATATGCATGTCATTTTTGTGCATATGCATGTCATTTGTGTGCATATGCATGTCATGTTGTGCATATGCATGTCATTTTTGTGTATATGCATGTCGTTTTTGTGCATATGCATGTCATTTTGTGTATATACATGTCATGTTGTGCATATGCATGTCGTTTTTGTGCATATGCATGTCATTTTGTGTATATACATGTCATGTTGTGTATATGCATGTCATGTTGTGCATATGCATGTCATTTTTGTGTATATGCATGTCGTTTTTGTGCATATGCATGTCATTTTGTGTATATGCATGTCATGTTGTGTATATGCATGTCATGTTGTGCATATGCATGTCGTTTTTGTGCATATGCATGTCATTTTTGTGCATATGCATGTCATGTGCATATGCATGTCATGTGCATATGCATGTCATTTTTGTGTTTATGCATGTCATTTTTGTGTATATGCATGTCATTTTTGTGTATATGCATGTCATGTGCATATGCATGTCATTTTTGTGTTTATGCATGTCATTTTTGTGTATATGCATGTCATGTTGTGCATATGCATGTCATTTTGTGCATATGCATGCCATATTTGTGTATATGCATGTCATTTTTGGCTGTGTAGTTCAAGTTTGCAATACATACAATATAAAAAAGTGAAATTTACAGTAAAAACTGCAGCTGTGGTTGCCAGAACTTTACTGTACATAATACGGTAGCAACATTTTAAGTTTTACAGATTGAACTTAAATTAATAAACTTATTTGTAAAATCTTTATATATATATATATATATATATATATATATGTATATATGTATTTCTGCAATATTTCCAAATGCTGATACAGTACATCTAGTGTGTCGCTCTTTTAAAGTCCTTTAGGCTGCTCATATTCATTCACATTTATTCTTTTAGCAGACTTAGACTTTATGATTACAAATGACGAAACTCATTCAATCAGAAGCGATTCATCCAGAGAAACATTCAGACTAGAACAGAGATGAACTTAGTAGAAATATTTGAGTTTAGACTGCGATCTGATCAGGATTCACGCTTCACGTGTCTCATCGCTCTTTCAGGCCTTCAGTCACCTGACCATCAACCCAAACCACCTGAGGATTCTGGGAGAAATGCCTCCTAACTTCCGGATCCTGTTGCTCCAGCACTCAGAGGACAGGTGGGAGAACAGATTCTATTCTGTTATGGAAATGTGCGTTTAGATCTATGCTTTACTAACTGTTTCAAAGCAGCTTCAACCAAATTGAATATTAAACATTTAATTCCAGCTGTAAAGACTGTAGTGTCACATTACAAACCAAATCAAACACCATGCTCTACGCTCTATTCTATTGTACTGTATTTTATTGTTCTATTCTGCCCCTCTGTTCTGTTTTACTGTATTCTGTTCTCTGTTCTACTCTGCTCTATTGTATTTTACTCTTTTCTATTCTGTTTAATTCAACTGCATTTTACACTGCTCTGTTCTTCATTTCTCTTTTCTATTCTGTTAATTCTATGAACTGGTGTGTGTTGTGTGATGGTGTAGTTCTGTGCTGTACGGCGGGTTCTACGAGAGGGTTAAAGCCACAGAGACTCAGAAAGGAAAGAGTGCGAAAGGTAACCGTCCAGCTCACCTTTATTCTTTATTTTTTATTTCACATTTTCCCTCTTTTCATTGCAGACACAGACTTAGTTAATGAGTAATACGTTTACAGTGTTCCTGTTGCGTATCTTACATGTATTTACTATAGTTATAAAAGTAAATGATGCACAATTACAAGCAACTGAACCCTAAACCAAACCCTTAGCCTGATTATAAAGAGAAAGTTCATGTTGTTTATTAATATTACTTATTTCTATAATTACACTGTAACAAGAGCACCTTCAAATAAAGTGTAACCAATAATAATAATAAAATTAAAGGTTAATAAATTCAATTTTGCATGAATAAAATTAGATCCTTCAGAATAGAGCCCTGCACGGGCCTCAAATCTAGGCCCGAGACGCTCAGGCCCTGGCCCGACCCGCTCAGGCCCTGGCCCGACCCGTGTCCGACAGCTCATCAGAATTATCAGTCCGACCCGAGCCCGTTTTTTTTCTTCTTTTTTTTCACAGCGGCAGCCTGCCCTATTTGCAGCCATTAAAATATGTCCGTTTTGTTAGTTATGTTTCTTTTCTTTTCATTTCTTTATTAAGTTAATTTAGACAAATGTTTGGAGCATTTAAAAAAAAAAAAAAAAAGACAACCAAGCAAGCCGAGCCGACAGCGAGTAAAGCATGTTTGATCAATTTAGCCTCTCAAATCAACGCTTATACTTTACTTGGCTACAATAAAATCCATAGATATAAAACACTTCAAGCATATCACACAGACAGTTAGTTTGATGTTTCTTTATTAAACCACAGTGAGTAAAACAAAAATGTTTGAAATACTGAGGCAGGCTCAGGCTGCTCAACAGCGCTCGCAAACGAAATGAGTAATAGCCAATCTAAAGAAATTAAATTAAATAAATCAAAACCAAACTTGCAGGTTATCTTACCTCAAAAATGCACCACAGAACATGGCCATTCTTTTTTCCAGTAGTTTCAAACAGTTAAACGAAAATAAAGTCCAATCAAGCGAAAAGTTAGAACAGTCTCTTACAGAGCATCGTGGAGAAAGAATAGCATCCACAGTGGAAGATTTTAACCCAGTCCTCTCTTCTATCACTCTGCGATTTTTCTCTTAATATTCTCCATTATTTGCACGTGAGGTGAATCGTGGGTCGCGCTGACGGGAAACCTTCTGTGTGCGTGCGTGAGACTGTCATGTCAATCATATGTCAGTGTAATTATAAGATTATGAAAGTTATGAGGTTATTAAATGTCTTTCTATGTTTGTTTTTCTATCGTCGACGTCAACTTCTCATATTTTTTTAATTAATGTCTAAAAATATAAAAAGAAGGATAACCCAAAAAAAGCCAGAGGCCCGGTCCGCATGTGAACTATGACGTGAAAATTGGCCCGAAGCCCGGCCCTAGGGGCGTGAAAAAGTCGGGGCCCGTCGGGCTCGGGCTGAAATGCAGGGCTTTACTTCAGAAATTATTCTAATATGCTGATTTGATGATCAAGAAACATTTATGATTATTATAAATGTTGAAAACAGTTCATATTTTTTGTGGAAACTGTGATACATTTTATTTTTCATGATTATTTGATGAATAGAAAGTTCAAAAGAACAGCATTTATTTGAAATAGAATATTTTGTATCATTATAAATGTCTTTACTGTCACTTTTGAGCAATTTAATGCGTCCTTGATGAATAAAAGTATTAATTTCTGTAAAAAAGTCTTCTGACCCCAAACTTTTGAGTGCTAGTGTATATATATATATAGAGAGAGAGAATTTGGTTGTGAGTTTAATTAGTGTTTTTTTATGTGCATGCGTTCCACAGCATTATGAGGCAGTGTGTTTTGCACAGGTTTGGTGAGGTGGAGATGCTAGAGAGCGCTGACGTGTGTGTGTGTGTGTGTGTGTTCTGTAGGTGGTCTGATCTGCTCTAGACTGGTCAAGGCCTGTGTTCAGAGATCATCTCTCCTGAAGCTCCACAAACACCTGGAAGAGTTCAAACATCGGAGCGCACAGACACACGTGAGACTCCGTTCACGAGCTTTAATGAGGAAACAAAACATGAAAAGCTTCTTTCAATATGGAAAAATTAACTCTTTCACTCTCTTTATAAAGGAAGGGAAAGCTGGAGCGCTGGACGAGTGTTTTAAAGCACTGCTTGAGGAAATGGAGAAATACCTGCACCCCGTTCTCTCACAGTTTGACTTTTCATGCGTTAGGTACTAAAACACACACACACACACACACACACAGATACATAATCTCATGAATCTGGGGGTGGGAAAATGATATTTGACTTTGTTAACGAGTTATTGCACCTATAAATGTGCCTTCTGTTCATTTCTGTTCTATTTTCAGCGTCCTGTGTGAACTATATGATGATCTGCCCTCTTCTTTCTCTAATTTCCTCTTCTGTCTTATCAGTGTTCGTTCCCCGTCCGTCTCCATCTCCACATCGGCCCGAGCCAAAGACAAGGAGGAGAAAACCACTGATAAACCTCTGCCGGGTACGTCACCCCGGACAGACAGAACACGTCTAGAATGCAGATTAGCAGATTAACTGCCTTCAACACTGATAATAATCATAACTGTTTCTTGATCATCAAATCATCATATTAGAGTGATTTGTGATTTGTGATTTGTAATAAATTACACTTTACTGTATATTCACATAGAAAACAGATGATTTACATTATAATAATATTTCACTGTTTTTACTGTATTTTTGATCAGATAAATGCAGCTTTGGTGAGCAGAAGAGATGAATGTCTCTACTAGCTTTTCGCCCATGTGTTCACTGTTACTAACACTGTCGGAAAATGTTTCTCAAGAGAGCGTATCGGCACGAGTTTGTATTGATATGTGCACATCAGAAGATGTTTGATATGGAGATGAAATATGACATCTGAGGAGCTTTAAGGGCTGAAATATTGATCAGATTCGTCTGAGATCAAGTCCATCTTTAGCTGTAAAATAAGCACCAATAAAAAATCCCCACATGCAATGTAAAGCTCACAATAAATAAAGTAAATATAAAGCACACTGAAGCTAACTTAACATCTTCTTATGCATAATTTATGGGACTTCAGAAGACCTATAATTCGATTTTACATGTTTATCTTCCTCCAGTGTGTGATGTTGCTGTGTGAT
Organism: Rutilus rutilus; assembly: GCA_021464565.1. NCBI lineage: Eukaryota > Metazoa > Chordata > Actinopteri > Cypriniformes > Leuciscidae > Rutilus > Rutilus rutilus. Next base: position 34,499,669 of record JAJAQA010000020.1, read on the forward strand.
CATGAAGAAGCTCCAGTTCTTCTCTATATCAGTGTCAGTGTTCCTGAACTCCTGAAACGCCTCCACTGTAGTCTTGAGTTTCTTCCGGGAACGAACACGTCACAATATTCCTCATTATAATAATTCATACGCAGAATAAAGGGGCGGGGCCTGGTTGAGTTAGTTGGTAGTGTGTTAAACCGGTGGTTATGGTAAGGGGCGGGACATTTCCCAAACACACTCGAAGCGCTCGACCAATCACAACACACTGATCCAGCCGACCAATCAGGAGGGGCTTCATAGAGACAGGAAGTAAACAGAGCGTTACTGACAGACTGGGAAGAGAGGAGCCGCAACAATGGAGAATATGAGGAGAATAATCAACATTCAAGCAGGAAAACCTGTTGACTTCGCATAATAGGTCATCTTTAAAATAAAAAGTGCTGAACGTCTGTGTGTGTGTGTGTGTGTGTGTGTGTGTGTGTGTGTGTGTGTGTGTGTGTGTGTGTGTGTGTGTGTGTGTGTGTGTGTGTGTGTGTGTGTGTGTTCTCCAGACCCTGGTGAGTGTGTGGTGATTCTCGCTGACCGGATGTTGTTGGAGTTTCCACTAGAAGCGTTGAGTGTCCTGCAGGCGAACGGCATCGGCTCCGTGTCTCGAGACTTCTCACTTCAGGTTCTTCACGCACGTCTACAGACGGATCGTACAGGTGAGCTTATACAACTCCATTATACAAGTTATATAGTTTATACTCAACACCATCATCTCTTCTGATGTTTCCACAAAAATATGAAGCAGCACAACTGTGTTTAACATTGATAATAATAATTATAAACGTCTCGCACTAACACATCTTTCCCTCGCTGGTCAAAATGACCTGAAGACCTAAAATTATACTTTTTTTTTTTTTTTTTATATATATATATATATATATTTTTTTTAATGTAATTTTTTTGGCGATTTTTTTATTATTATTTTATTTACCTTTAAATTACTAGATTTGATCACTAAATAATAAATAAATAAATAGCAATTTAAGCACATTCCTCACATTCTTTCAACTTAAATTCAAAATAAATCACAATTTCATGCATAACCCTTTTAATTCAGCTCTAAATATCTTACATTGGGTGTCTTTGCCGACCTCTTGTGAAAAAATTATAATATAACAATATTTCATGACTCTAGATGGGCTTATAGCTCTATATGGAGCAAATGAGCTGTTCCTCTGGGTCCTAAAGTCAGTTCTCTTCAGTATGCATTCAGATACACACATGGAGACACTATAAAATAATTTTTTGGTAAAGTTTTAGCGTTTTTAGTTTGAATTTTGAGCATTTTAGGTTTTTTTTTGTGTACTGAAGCATTCCTCGCATTCCATTCATTCCTAAGGGGGTCAAAAAAAAGGATTTGTTATTTTTTTAAATTTCAACCACAAAACGTGGTTCAAGTGCAACAAAAGTCCTGGGGTCTTGGTCTCCTCTGATTAACACTCAATTCTTTTTTTTTTTTATTAAAAGAATTGAGTGTTAATCATTTTGTTTTGTGTCAAAATGACCCAAGATTAGGATGAGGGTTGATCATCAAATCGTCACATTAGAATGATTTCTGAAGGATCATGTGACACTGAAGACTGGAGTAATGATGCTGAAAATTCAGCTTTGATCACAGGAATACATTACAGTATATAATATATTCACACAGACATAGAATGTCACTTCTAATGCAGATTCAGGATGTTCAATCAGCGAAAACAAGCTCTGAAACACATCTGACAAAACCAAACAAAGTGTCTGTCGCCATCTGTCATCATTCATGAACGTCTACACGTCATCCGCCTTTTGTGTTTGAAGACAAAATAAGATGATGCTCTCCGCTGCCAATAAGAGTGCAGTACTCTAATCTTCATTTAATGCATTTTTTTTATATGCATATTTAAATACATTTTGCGGATTTTACCTCAAAGTCCACAGTTTCCATCCAGGCCTGGAAATGACAAATCATCCAGAGAAACATCAGTCAGACATTCCTCTATAAAACTATATTCATGTCAGTTAATCAGAATATATTTGAATATATTTCATCTGATTAAATCTCACTCGCTCTAATTAGTAAACGCATAAAAGCGTGTAGTGATGAATTAGAGGAAACACACGTGTACTTTAGCACTTTCACAAACACAAAGTGACACTTTTCAATTAAGTTTTAGGGTTTCAAACCTCACAAGTTTCTTTCACAAGTTAAATGTTTTGCTAGAAAGTGTGTTTGTGTTGCTGTGATATTGTATGAAATGCTGTCCATCACGAAACATCCAGATACAATAGTGTTCAAACTACAGTTCAATGACGAGTAAACATCCTGACCTGACCTTCAGATGATCCGGGGAATCGAGTGAATAAGTGTTTTGTTTGCTCTGCTTTTTCCTACTTCCACCTGAGAGATTCAGCTGAGTCTCCATCGGGGTTTATAGAGTTCACTTCTGCTGAATAAAGACGTCTGTACGTCCCTGAACGAGAGTAAAGATGACGAGAGCCAGAGGAAATCGAAATACATCCTGAGGTTATTCTGTCGGAGCGTTAATCACCTCATTCACAAATCCACACGCTAATAGGAAACGCGCTCTCTGTCAGGATTTTCCACCTCGTAATCTCTTTAAAATTCAAATGTGCCGTTGCATTTGGGACATGTTTTACATTTTTATTTGCGTAATTAATTCATTCATTTTCAACTCGTGCTTGGCTTCTGCATGTACGTGGACAAATTAAAAGCTGAACGCCCCTACACTTGAAGGCTTCGTGTGGAGTGTTGATATTTCCATACGGATTAAGGGAAAGGGAAGGTTTAGGGGTGTGAGATGTAATGGGAAAACTGTTTGTTTTCCCTCTAACTGGCAAGGCGAAGTACACTTCAGACACACTTAAAAACTTCTGAACGAGGATCCACTGGAGGCAAGTGTAAATGAGAAGTGCAGTTTATTATAAACTAAACTAAACATGAAACAAAAAAACATGGCGTGACATGAAAACTCAAAAATCAAGACATGAACATGAACAAAGCCAAACAGTGGTCTACAGGAAACAATACTTGACCAAGACACATGGCAAACATGAGGGCTTAAATACACAGACTAATGACAAGACAAGACACATGGCAGGATCACATGACAAACAGGGAATCACATGACAGACATGGAAACATAACAATGACATGAAACGTGACCAAGACAAGACCAAATCAGCACCTCAAACACACTTGACAAACTAAACATTTGACAAAGCTGTGTTTGTTTGCAATGCTAAAATCAATAAATCTAGAGATGCACGATATATCGGCCAGCATAACAGCATCAGACGATTTAAGTTCATTTTAATGTTATCATTATCGGCTTGATAAGAAAGTTTGGCCGATATATTAAAGCTGATTGATAATGTAATATTTCCTTCAGCTGAGACGCTTCAGATGCGCACTGTTCAACATGAGGGTTTTGAAGTGCTTGAAATATGATTGGAATCACTTTAAAAAGGAAAATACAGTGCAAACTCTGTCATATCGGCTGCATAAGATTATCATGAGAACATTATAAATGTGTGTTCAGGTCATGGCTTTAAATGGTGACACTTGTGTTTTTGTAATCAGGCTCTCAAATATTACATACAAATTTGGATTTGGATTTATCGGCCAATATGTCGGTTATCGGCTTTCAAATATAAAGAATTATCGGTTATCGGTATCGGTGGAAATTGTAATATCGGTGCATCCCTAAATACATCAACAGCTGTAGTGTTGAGATTGTGATATTCCCATTTAGCACTGGAAATCCGGATTTAGTAATCTGGAAAAGTTTGTATCTGGATCAGTGTGATTCAATCCAATACCAGCACAGAATACCAGAACCGGACGGGCTGAAAATAACCACACAAACTTAATAATCAGGCCGTGGTCCACAAGTAGGTCCTCATATATGGGGCAGCGAGAGCCTCGTGGGCTCAGAAATGGGTCGAGACACACAGTATCACACAGACACACACAGACACACACATTATCACACTGACACACACATTATCACACAGACACACACATTATCACACAGACACACACATTATCACACTGACACACACATTATCACACTGACACACACAGTATCACACAGACACACACAGTAACACACAGACACACACAAGCTCGTGGACTGGTTCCCGAGTGATGACTGGTTCGGATCGCTGCCTTTGGGGAAGGTGACTCTACACCAGGTCTTTGTCTGGGTCTGAAATTGCACTTCATCGTTTGTGTTTATATTTTTTGTTTAAATTGTTCTATATATTTTTTGCCACTAACCTCATTATTTCACCCGCTTCACACTCTGGAACATGTTATACTCTACGTATAGTTTGAAAAGCGAATCGATTGATGTTCTTTTCATAATATTTAGTCTGAAAATAAATCATAACACTTTATTTTAAGCTGTCAGTGTTACAGTGTAATTATGAATTTAAGTTCTGTGTAATAATAATTAACTACATGTACTTATATCGGATTAGGATCAGGGTTTGGTTGAGGGTTAGTTGCATGTTATTATGTATCATTTATAGTTGTAATGTGTAACAAGGAGACTGTCAAATAATGGGTAACACTTTATTTTACAGTGTCCTTGTTACATATGTTACATGTACTTACCATAGTAATAACAGTAAATTATGCATAATTACATGCAACTAACCCTCAACCAAACCCTAACCCTATAATAAGTACATGTAGATGCTTAATATTACTCAGTACTTAAATATATAATTACACTGTAACAATGACACCTTAAAGGCTTTATTTTTAGGTGTTACAGTGTAATTATGCATGTAAGTACTGAGTGACAATAATTAACTACGTGAACTTACTATAGGGTTTGGTTTCGGGTTAGTTGCATGTTATTATGCATCATTTATAGTTATTACTACAGTAACTACATGTAACAAGGACACTGTAAAATATAAAAAGTTAATACTTGTTCAAAACAATCACTTCAGCAAAGTTTGTACTATTTTTTGATGTATTTAAAATATTCTTTTGTTCAATACATATACTGTCGCTGTACATTGCAGGTGGAGAACGTCTGAAGCGGGATTTTAATACTTCATAGGGATTTTAACTTCAACCTTTAGCATTTATCTTTTTCTTTGAATAATTGTTTCACACTTCTTCAGACTCAGCACTAAAATGCCATATGCAAATGAGTGCAGTTGTGTTTCTTCAGTCTGTGCTGCTGTATAATAACTGTAGTTATAATCTAATATTGGTCCACATGCACTTTAGTGTGTTCATGCTCATAAGGAAGTGATCAGACACGTCATCATGTGGGACAGTCGTTAGCATATTTTAGCATTATGTCAAGAAGACGTAGAGCCAAGCAGTGCTTTTGGTTATTTTACACCATATTTTGCATAAGACACTGAATAAATTACAGCATGCATTGAGGAAAGTCAACATTATACTAAACTTATTCATGCGCTGACAGCAACGTTTATTTTCCTCATAACTGGCACATGTGTGTATTTGAAGCACTTCTTTTTACAGCAAGTTTGATCTGATATAAATGCATTATATTTTCCATCTTCACCATCATCATCAGAGGCCAGTCATTGTTTATCGTTCATGTATGTCTTCATTTATCATCTGTGATTGTAGTCTAAAGCAGTTTTAGTCTAGAAACCGTCATTTTTCCTTCAGATTTCTTGCCTTGTTTATTGATTTGAATATTTACTCACTCACTCATATTTGCGCCATTTGATCAAAATTGTTCAAATTATCCCCGGCCTGATTAATGCATCCTCACGACAGCGACACCTACTGGTCATTAACTTAAAATCAGTCGTGCTGCTTCATAAAAAGTGACATATTCCAATATTAGAACTAGATTTGTTTTGCAACACTTTACACTAAGTTTGCATTTGTTATCATTAGTCACTGCATTAGTTAACAACTGTGAAAAACAGTTCTAGTAAAAAGTTTTGAACATTTGGAGTAAGCTGTTTCCCTGTAATGAGTTGCATCAGAGAAAGTCACATTTAAATGTGATCGTGCAAAACTGAAATTATTCGGCGTAATCTGTTTACGTGACTTTTGCTCGAGGCGGATGAACGTCTCTGTTGCATTAAATTCACAGTATTGAAGAACGCAGTGGTTGATATTAAATGTCACTGGCCTTTGTGAGTGACTGTGGGAGCATTGCACCAGTTCTCCTCTCTGTAACAAGTCAGTCAGACGCTAATTTCCGGATTTAATAATCTTTCTCGTCAGTGACGGTTGAAAGTGACAATAAAAAGGAGGCCAAAGGTGTCCGAGGAGTCAAGGGAAGAGCCGATCAAAGCCGAGGAATCAAAGCGGTGAGTTTCCTAAATGAGTCTGGCGACCGCTGATAGAGACACACACGTTTACACACACTCTTTCTCCATCCTTCCCTTTTAACGCCTCGCACACACTGCAAATATGCTTTCTTACTTAGTATTTTTGTCTTGTTTCCAGTCCAAATATCAAAGAATTCTTAAATCAAGATGCATTTACTAAAGTAGTAAAATGCCATAAGATATTAAGTCTTGTTTTCTGGGGGAATTAATCTAAATTGAGTGAGTTTTTGATTAAAACAAGCTAAATGTTTTGGGGTGAGAAAAATAATCCTGTTTCTGTTTGAATTCAGATTATTTTTCTGACCCCATTGGCAGATAATTTTGCTTTTTAAGCAAAAACTCACTTCATTTTGATTAATTCCTCCAGAAAACAAGACATAATATCTTATGGCTTTTTACTCATCTTGTAAATGCTTCTTGATTTAAGAATTTTTAGATATTTGGACTGGAAACAAGACAAAAATACTAAGTAAGAAAAGCATTTTTGCAGTGTAATGAGGACTCTTTGCTCTTCCTCAGTTCACATAAAGTAAAAGTGACCTTCTTCTCTTCCGCAGGTTCTGGTCAATCGTGTCCCGCCGCCACACACCGTCCCGGTGGACACACACCGGTTCAGATGTATCCTTCACTTTAAAACACCTTCATTTTTCATGTGTGTGTGTGTGTGTGTGTGTGTGTGTGTGTGTGTGTGTGTGTGTGTGTGTGTGTGTGAAATGTCAGAGCGGTCACTCTAGTTACGGCTTATTTATTGTAAAATAGTTTGTAGAAATATATTCTTAACACAGGCTTGAAGATGTAGTTGATTCCCAGGAGGAGGAAGAGGAGGATGAGGAGGGAAGACAGGCTGGTGAGTGGAATTAGTTTCAGAAACATTTTATTGTGACACATTTTTAGAATTTGAAAGCGGATGAAAGCATTACAATTTTATGAAGGATAATCACAATAAGACTTACGATAAGGACGCATTAAATTGATCAAAAGTGACAGTAAAGACATTTATAATGTTACAAAAAGATTCTATTTCAAATAAATGCTGTTCTTTTGAACTTTCTATTCATCAAAGAATCCTAGAAAAAAAAAAAGATCACAGTTTCCACAAAAATATTAACCGTTTTTAACATTGAAAATAATCATAAATGTTTCTTGATCATCAAATCATCATATTAGAGTGATTTGTGAAGGATCATGTGACACTGAAGACTGGAGTAATGATGCTGAACATTCAGCTTTGATCACAGGAATAAATTACACTTTACTGTATATTCACATAGAGAACAGATGATTTACACTGGAATAATTTTTACTGTATTTTTGATCAAATAAATGCAGTCTTGGGGAGCAGAAGAGACTTTTAAAAAACATTAAAAACGTCTTTGTTCCAAACTTTGGCGCGATAGTGTATTAGAAGAGCAAATAAAATAACCTTTTTTACTAGATTTGAGAGTGAAAAGTACAGATTTTTATATTGCATCTGGACCATTTATTTCCATAAACACGCGTCTGAACTCACAGAAAAGAGCTTCTTCAAACCTCGTTCATGATTCTGCATATACAGACTTTGATTTTATTGAATGAGAAAAAAAGTAGCTTTTTCACAAAATTTGTTGAGAAAATCTTAGTCCTTTAGGTTTGTATTGGGATGAGGGGTTTGTATTGGGATGAGGGTTTGTATTGGGATGAGGGTTTGTATTGGGATGAGGGTTTGTATTGGGATGAGGGTTTGTATTGGGATGAGGGTTTGTATTGGGATGAGGGGATGAGGGGTTTGTATTGGGATGAGGGGTTTGTATTGGGATGAGGGGTTTGTATTGGGATGAGGGTTTGTATTGGGATGAGGGGTTTGTATTGGGATGAGGGTTTGTATTGGGATGAGGGTTTGTATTGGGATGAGGGGTTTATATTGGGATGAGGGTTTGTATTGGGATGAGGGGTTTGTATTGGGATGAGGGGTTTGTATTGGGATGAGGGTTTGTATTGGGATGAGGGGTTTGTATTGGGATGAGGGGTTTGTATTGGGATGAGGGGATGAGGGGTTTGTATTGGGATGAGGGGTTGGGATGAGGGTTTGTATGAGGGTTTGTATTGGGATGAGGGTTTGTATTGGGATGAGGGTTTGTATTGGGATGAGGGTTTGTATTGGGATGAGGGTTTGTATTGGGATGAGGGGTTTATATTGGGATGAGGGGATGAGGGGTTTGTATTGGGATGAGGGGTTTGTATTGGGATGAGGGTTTGTATTGGGATGAGGGTTTGTATTGGGATGAGGGGTTTGTATTGGGATGAGGGGTTTATATTGGGATGAGGGGATGAGGGGTTTGTATTGGGATGAGGGGTTTGTATTGGGATGAGGGGTTGGGATGAGGGTTTGTATGAGGGTTTGTATTGGGATGAGGGTTTGTATTGGGATGAGGGGTTGGGATGAGGGTTTGTATGAGGGTTTGTATTGGGATGAGGGGTTGTATTGGGATGAGGGTTTGTATGAGGGTTTGTATTGGGATGAGGGTTTGTATTGGGATGAGGGTTTGTATTGGGATGAGGGTTTGTATTGGGATGAGGGTGAGTAACTGTTGGCTGTGATGGTGACCTAACGCTTTAATCTGCTCTGGTTTGTTGAGATTGGAGAAGCCCAGCAGAAAGCATGAGAAAGAGTCTGGACACACACACTCAGTTCACGGCTCAGTGGGAAGGGCTGATCGGCGTCGAGCGCCAGCGCAGGTCTGAAGCCTCAGTCACACACACGTTCAGAAGCTGAGAGTGAATGTGTGTGAAGATGATGTTTGTTCCTCAGTCTTGCAGATGTGGAGCAGCTTCTGATGTCCTGTAGCGCGTTCATCTACTCATCCATCAAGAGCTTCTTCTCCTGCTTTCCTCCAGTCAAGATGGCCTCGCTCAACCTGTCCGGTAACAACAACAAAAAAATTATGTTCGTCCTCAGTGTTTTTGTCTTGGTTTCCAGCACAAATATCGAAACATTCTTAAAGTCCCCCTTTAGTCAATCATTTTATCCCTTAAAACTCATATTTGATCATCAAAATGACATATTTAAAAGTTTTTTCCTTGGAAAAAAAACTCTGAGACACCCTTGCCTCATTTAGTATGCGCGGTGCTATGAATATGCAAATGAGCCCCGCCTTCACTCACTCACTCAGCTCAGAGATCCACTGGTTGACGATCACACGTTGATCTGATTGGTTACAAGGTAGTTTGTGACGTCAGAAACACCAGCGATTTCAAAGCGTGTGTTTGAGACTGTCTTTGGTTCACTGCAGTTTTAAGGAGGAAATACTCAGCAATGGTGTCGACTTATGAATTTACACATGCTTTGTCTTAAAGCAGATTAAAAACACCACATAGACACATAAACTACATTAAAAGCTGGATTTTCACCACAGTTGATAAATTTAAATCAAGATACATTTATTAGAGAAGCAAAATGTTTTTTAAAAAGATATTAAGAAAAAGGTATCAGAATGAAGTGAGTTTTTGATCTTGATTTAAGAATGTTTAGATATTTGTGCTGGGAAACGAGGAACACTGAGGAAGAAGAAGATACAGTGTATCTCTTTAGCATGAAGGTCTCAGCAGGATCCAATATTATTTATGAATATGAAGTGAACACCTGCGTATTTATCTATTTACGTAGATTTGTTACGGTTAGTTTGATCTCATTAGAACTGAATGTGACTTTATGAGGTCGTCAACAGACCCGATGATGATGTTTTATTAATATTCATGGTGCAGTTTTTGAAAATAAGCTTGTTTTACATGCTCTAAATCCTCGTTCGGCACATTTATAAACTCTTCACCCTCCACATAGCTTCTGTAAATCTACAGTATGTTATATATACGCTCTTTAATTTTATAACATGTCTTCACCGTGTGATCTTAAGCATCCGAAGTGAAACTGATCCTAATAAGTGTCTGAATCTTAAACTCTGAATGTTGTGTCACATTAATATTATCTGGTCTGTTCTAGTTACAGTAATGTTTGTCTATGCTTCATGTGATGTAAAACACTATAAAACTCTATAAAATGTGCCTTTTAAATTCATTTAGTCACTTATTAGGAAGTTTTCATCTGACACTATAGATCACCGGTTCTTAATATGAGTTAAAATGATATTAATTAGTCCAGAATTACAGTAGCATCAGAGATAAATTACATCTGCAGTTCCTACATTCATAAATATCATACCTGATGTGTAAAAATACACTGCAAATAATACAATTACAAGTTTCACCATGATTTTACATAGTTAAAATACAAGGGATTCAATTATTTTGGCCGAGACT
>JAJAQA010000020.1:34515333-34532833 GCA_021464565.1 Rutilus rutilus
TATTGTTTGATAAGTACGATTTTTGATTGTAGTCCTTGAAAACCAAAAAAGTAGTGCTGGAAAGTCCTTGAATATATACAGTATCGGCACGAACGCTGTAAAGAAGCTTTGGTGGAAAGATTTGATGGATGTTGAAGGTTCTTCGATGCCTTTATTTCCCCTCTTCTGTCGGGTTTGTGTTCTCTCTGTTATTTCTCTCATCTCGTGTCTACGGGACCGTTGTGTCGTGGAGAACCGATGAAGACGAGGATCCGTCCGTCTCTCAGAGGAAGACGAAGAGAAAACAGGATTCTGGACGAAGAAAGTCTTTGTGTCCGTCAGGAACGAGATAAAGGTGAGTGTTGAGTTCCAGAAATCATCCAGCTAAACACATATAATTAATTCAAACTATTCTGAGTTTCTGAAGAATGAGTTTTTCATTCCATTGCAATAAGAATATTATCCATAATCCAGTAAATCAGTTCTTCATTAAGTCTGACTGTTAATCGCAGAGCTCTTAATTGGTTTACAAATTTATAATGCAAAAAAAAAGAAAAAACACCATCCTGTTCTCAGTGAGTGGGAAGAGTTTAATGTTCATTGATTTTTAAGAACCCATTTTTAGACATTAGTAACACAAAACGAACTGGTTTATAGTGTATGTGCTTTATTAAAAAAAGGGATTTCCAAAAGAAACATCAGGAAACACAGAGAAGATCCAGATGATGATAAAGGTGAGTACTTCTGTTTATGAAGGTGTGTATTTCTCTGTCTAGAATCATGATTCAGATTAATGGGTGAAATATTTGATGATTTTACCTTGTTGGCAACTTGAGTTGATCTTATGTTCACCATATTTTGTAGAGCGGCAGTCATATACTGTAACACACACTGTTAGTTGTGTGTTATATGACTGGTTGTGTGCATTTAATGTCTTCATTCTGAGGGTTTTGCGATGGCGACTGAAGAGTAGCATTACTCTGGATCCTCCTGAACGCATTAAACGAACAGAAGCTCGTAAACATCAGCGACTAGATCATATTAATAGATCATATTCATAGAGTCAGTGTTGCAGTAACACCGGTCAGGCTTTATGATTTAACAGTGCGTGTTGATTAAACCGGGTTAGTTTAACTCAATCCTGGGTTAGTTTAACTCAATCCTGGGTTAGTTTAACTCAATCCTGGGTTAGTTTAACTCAATCCTGGGTTAGTTTAACTCAACCCTGGGTTAGTTTAACTCAACCCTGGGTTAGTTTAACTCAACCCTGGGTTAGTTTAACTCAACCCTGGGTTAGTTTAACTCAATCCTGGGTTAGTTTAACTCAATCCTGGGTTAGTTTAACTCAATCCTGGGTTAGTTTAACTCAATCCTGGGTTAGTGTTAAAAATACACTGATGAATGAATAATTACTAAATACCAGAGCAAGAACCAGTGACACTGTAATATCATTGAGATTCTATTATAGTTTTTATTCAATTTTGAATTATTATATTTAACATCATTTTTTATATTGTCTATTTTAAAGATTTAGTAATCTTGTTGTTGTTTTTTAATTAAGTTCACGGTTTAAAAAAAATTAAAGATATTTTATTTTATTTCAGTTAACGTTTATTTTTATTTATTTTCTCAAGCAGTTTTTTTTATGTTTTGAGTTTTGTTTTAGCTTTAGTTAACTAATAACCCTCGTCAGAAAAACTGCATGGGCTTCTGTATGTTTATTAGTTAGATGTTTATTAGTAAGATGTTTATTAGTTAGATGTTTATTAGTAAGATGTTTATTAGTTAGATGTTTATTAGTAAGATGTTTATTAGTAAGATGTTTATTAGTTAGATGTTTATTAGTAAGATGTTTATTAGTTAGATGTTTATTAGTAAGATGTTTATTAGTAAGATGTTTATTAGTAAGATGTTTATTAGTAAGATGTTTATTAGTAAGATGTTTATTAGTTAGATGTTTATTAGTAAGATGTTTATTAGTAAGATGTTTATTAGTAAGATGTTTATTAGTTAGATGTTTATTAGTAAGATGTTTATTAGTTAGATGTTTATTAGTTAGATGTTTATTAGTTAGATGTTTATTAGTTAGATGTTTATTAGTTAGATGTTTATTAGTAAGATGTTTATTAGTTAGATGTTTATTAGTAAGATGTTTATTAGTTAGATGTTTATTAGTTAGATGTTTATTAGTTAATTGCACTCATTTGTCATCAGTGGAACACGACTGATCAAAGTTTATCATGACGCGTATGCAGTGTTTGTACATGGCTGGACTTCAGTCGTAATAACTGCTGGTTTCAGTGGTTTTGAAACGAGTTCTTCGAGGTTTGATTGACAGCTCAGTGTGTGATGAGGTCTCTGTGTGTGTGATGACCTCATCTAGGTAAGACTGGAATAGAGAAATTGTTTTCTCAAACTTTTTATACTCCATATCACATGTGGAAAACACATTTCAGAGGTGAGAATACCCAGAACATCTCACTCACAAATAAATCTGGTTTATGGCTAAAGTTAAACGCAGCCTTGGTCAAAGCAAACAGGAAGTCAGATTTATTAATAGTTCTAGTGTTTGCTTGATTACTCGCATAAAACAAAATATATTGCAAAATACAGAAAATCTCTGCTTCATCTCAAAATGTGGCTATTCATCCAGATCTAATCTGATAAATCAGGCATGAAGATATTAAGATATTCAGAACATTAACATCATGATTTACTGTAAAATTGACTTTGAAACTGTACTGTGAGAAAGTGCTTTACAAATAAATGTGACTTTTTATATCAGTGTGTTTGGTGTTGGTTCTATGAAGACCGAGGAAGAGCGTCTCGTGACGGTGTTGGAGTTTGAACAAGTAAAGGATAAACACATGATCATCATCATCATCTTCATCACCAGATGAGAGGTTTGAGCGCTTCAGTTTCTCTCATCACACTTCAGTGTTTGATTCACACATATAATCCTCAATAATCCTGAATCTCGGAGAGTAAGCAGAGTTTCCTCTTCAGTGAGGTTTAGCTCTCGATGTGCTGAGGTTCAGTGATGCTGAACTGAGGCCATATTCAGTGTATTTGGACAGTTGAAGTGGAAGCCAGCTGTCCAGCATTCAGGAACTCTGTTTGTTACACACAGATTAAAAACACAGAGATGAAGATTGAAAAGGAAAAGAGGATTTCACAGACGAGTGGAGAGCAAACTCAGACAACTGAAACTCGTCCTCAAACACAAGGCAAGTTCATTTATACAGCATATTTCACACACTACGGTAATTCAAAGTGCTTTACTGAGAGGAATTAAAATAATCACAAAAGAAAAGCAAGGAAAATCAAAACAGAGATATATGATACAGTTATAAAATGAATTAAAAGAGTAAAAAGATGATACATAGATAATCTTCTCCTCTGGCAAAACATCTTATTCTTCACAACTCTCAGTTTTACTGTGAGATTTTCCCGATGATTACTGATTACACCCAGATCTCCACGACTGAGATTAGTGGTCAGTAAATGTGGTTTCATGATGTCACACCTCATATGATGTCAGAAACATACATTTTTTTTTATTTTCAATCATATCATAACAAGATGATGAAATGTATTTTAGAACGAGAAGCCAAAACACTGCAGGGAATCTCATTACAAACATCTCATTATCATACATGCATATCATTATCATCTCATTATCATACATCTCATTATGTATATATCATACATTCATTATCATATTATAATAAGATAACACATCTCATTATCATACATCCCATGTATATATCATACATCTCATTATCATATAATAATAAGATAACACATCTCATTATCATACATCTCATTATATATATATCATACATCTCATTATCATATCATAATAAGATAACACATCTCATTATCATACATCTCATTATGTATATATCATACATCTCATTATCATATCATAATAAGATAACATAATCTGATTGTTAATTCAGTAATAAATATTATTTTTATTAATATTTTAATCCGTTTTTATAAATTCTGTTTTCATTTAAATTTGATTTACTCATTTTGTTGTGTTTTGTGCGTCTGTGGAGGGAAAAGTCTGCTGTGCGTCGGGTGCAGAATAGGAATGAAACATGCGTCGCTGTACAAAATCAATTGCGCTGGGTGCGAGATAGGACCCTGAGTGTGAGTGTGTGTGTGTGTGTGTGTGTGTGTGTGTGTGTGTGTGTGTGTGTGTGTGTGTGTGTGTATCAATGCAGAGTTTAAACATGAATAGGGAAAACTGGATAACATTTTACAATAAGGTCCCGTTAGTTAATGCAGAAACTAACATCGACTAACACTTGTTCCAGTATATGTATCCTTCTTTTTAATGTTAGTTAAATCTTCATTGTTAGTTCTTGCCAACTAAATAATAATAACAGATACAACTTTTGATTTTAATAATGTATTAGTAAATGTTGAAATTAACATTGCTTTAGAAGTGTTTTTCATTGTTAACTGACCATATGTTATTTCTCTAATTCTCTGGTCATTTACTGACCCTCATCTCACAATCATTTGGTGTTTCTGAAGTTTTGCTGTGTAAATCCACTTGTATGGAGAAGAGTCTCACACATTCTTGACTAACATCAGTCGGAATGAATTGAGTGTATTTGTGTTTTGGAGCAGAACGGTGTGTGTTCCCGCAGACGAGTAACGGTGAGCGGATTATGATCTCCTGAGAGCCTTCGTGTCATTAAGACTGTGTTTGCCCACGGGCGAGCGGAGAGAGACGTGTGAATCCACTGCTCTTCTGTGTGTGTGTGAATGAGTCATTATAATCAAGGTCTTCATATTTTTCCTTCTAAATATCGCACGAGTTGAAGGACTTCTCTGGACATCTGACTCTGTTACAGCAGTCAGCAGTGTGATCACTGACATGTTCATGTGTTCTCCAATGCCAGTGTTTGAGATCTGAGTGCAGTGACAGTGCTGGCTCATTATCCCGGCTTCCAGAGATGAAATATAGACTTGTTTTGTGTTTGAGAAAGTCTTCAACGTGTTCAAACACACAGGGGTCATACAGGGGTCATACAGGGGTCACTGAAGTCTACAGTTTAAGGGAACCTTTCTCAGTTAAAGCCTTACTTTCCAGTCGGACTGAAGAGTAGCTCTCACTGAGAGGAAGAACGCATTATCTTGATGTTCTGAGACGACTCTCCTGTTTATAGTTAGAGCCTGGCCAAATCCAGCATTGGAAAAGTGTGTGTGTGTGTGTGTGTGTGTGTGTGTGTGTGTGTGTGTGTGTGTGTGTGTGTGTGTGTGTGTGTGTGTGTGTGTGTGTGTGTGTGTGTGTGTGTGGTGTGTTAGTCTTCTTGGTTGCAGGTTCAGGAACCACTGGCATTATTGGAGATTGACTGAGTTGTTGTTTTGGACATGCTGGCGTGTGTGTGTGTGTGGTGTAGGGTATAACTGCTGTGTGTGTGTGTGTGTGTGTGTGTGTGTGTGTGTGTGTGTGTGTGTGTGTGTGTGTGTGTGTGTGTGTGTGTGTGTGTGTGTGTTGGAGAGTCCCCACAAAGATAGTGAACCAGACGCGTGTGTGTGTGTGTGTGTGTGTGTGTGTGTGTGTGTGTGTGTGTGTGTGTGTGTGTGTGTGTGTGTGTGTGTGTGTGTGTGTGTGTGTGTGTGTGTGGTGTGTTAGTCTTCTTGGTTGCAGGTTCAGGAACCACTGGCATTATTGGAGATTGACTGAGTTGTTGTTTTGGACATGCTGGCGTGTGTGTGTGTGTGTGGTGTAGGGTATAACTGCTGTGTGTGTGTGTGTGTGTGTGTGTGTGTGTGTGTGTGTGTGTGTGTGTGTGTGTGTGTGTGTGTGTGTGTGTGTGTGTGTGTGTGTGTGTGTGTGTGTGTGTGTGTGTGTGTGTGTGTGTGTGTAACTGTAAGCAGGGTTATGGTCTACGAACTCTGAGTCCTGAAGCTGAACTTCTGCTGATGAAACTGTAAACTATCTTCAGTAAAACTTTTCTTCAGTTGATTATAATTCTGACTGCTGGTCTTCTCCCAAACATCTGGTCCTCGGTCCTCGACTGTTTCCCTCTAACACATGATAATGCGAATGTTTTCCAGTCAGAAATCCCTCTAAGCCGATGTGCTTCTGCTGGGAATGTGTTTACAGACTCGTGGGTTTCTTCGACCTTACCTTTCATAGTCAGTGAAGAAGCGTAATGATGTTGATGGTCTGATGATCACAAGAGAACAAGAGCTTGAGTCCAGCTTATTCAGACGTTCATAAATCCTCCTCGGATGGCAGGGTCGCATTATAAACATTTCCATTTCGTGACGTTGGATGAGTTTGTGTTCTCTACAGAATAACACTCGAGTGAGGTGTTGAGCTGAACCTGACGTCTGCGGTATCACAGCAGTGTGACCCAGATCACGATCAATGATGTTGTCTGATCTATAATCATACAGCGATACATACAGCTTCACTGATTACTGTATGATGGGAACGGTCAGCTAGTTTTGACACGCTCTCCTCCAGTGCAGAGGACTTTCTTTTCATGTTTATATGCATCTGAACTCACTGTAAATATTGTGAATGGAATGGCTGCTTCTTTTGGCAAATAAATTGAAAAAGAAAAGAAAAAAAGAAAAAATTAGATGACATTAGATCATAGTAAAGGAAGTGGCTGGTGGCTAGGGTGTTCTGTGTGGTTGCTAAGGTGTTCTGTGTGGTTGCCAGGGTGTTGCTAGAATGTTTTGTGTGGCTAGGATGTTGCTAGGGTGTATGTGTGGTTGCTGTTTGTTTTTCTGTATGGATGTGAGGGTGTTGCTAAGGTGTTCTATGTGTTTGCTAGAGTGTGGTTGCTAGGGTAAGATGTTGCTAGGGAGTTCTATGTAGTTGCCAGGGTGTTCTGTGTAGCTAGGATGTTGCTAGGGTGTATGTGTGGTTGCTGTTTGTTACTGGACTTTTCTGTATGGATGTGAGGGTTTTGCTAAGGTGTTCTATGTGGTTGCTAGAGTGTGGTTGCTAGGGTATTGCCAAGGTGCTCTGTGTGGTTGCCAGGGTAGGATGTTGTTAGGGTGTATGTGTGGTTGCTATTTCTTTTTGTGTTCTGAAGGCTTATGGATGTTAGGGTGTTGCTAGGGAGTTCTATGTAGTTGCCAGGGTGTTCTGTGTGGCTAGGATGTTACTAGGGTGTATGTGTGGTTGCTGGGTGTTGCTTAAGGTGTCCTGTTGGGCTGCCAGGGTGTTGCTAAGGTGTTCTGTGTGGTTGCTAGAGTGTGGTTGCTAGGGTGTTGCTAAGGTGTACATTGTGGTTGCCAGTGTGTTGCTAGAATGATTTGTGTAGCTAGAATGTTGCTAGGGTGTGTGGTTGCTGTTTGTTGAGTGTTCTGAAGGCCTATAGATGCTATGGTGTTGCTAGGGTGTTCTATGTAGTTACCAGGGTGTTGCTAGGGTGTTCTGTGTGGCTAGGATGTTACTAGGGTGTATGTGTGGTTGCTGTTTGTTGCGAGAGTGTTCTGTATGGATGCTAGGGTGCAGCTAAGGTGTTCTGTGGGGTCACTAGTGTGTTATGTGTGGTTGCTGGGTGTTGCCTAGGGTGTTCTGTGTGGTTACTAGGGTGTTGCTGAGAAGTACTTTGTAGATATGTTGCTACTAGGGTGTATGTGATGTTTGTTGCTAGAGTTTTCTATATGGGTGAGAGGGTGTTGCTAAGGTGTTCTATGTGGTTGCTAGAGTTTTCTCTGTGGGTGAGAGGGTGTTGCTAAGGTGTCTATGTGGTTGCTAGAGTGTGGTTGCTAGGGTGTTGCTAAGGTGTTCTATGTGGCTAGGATGTTACTAGGGTGTGTGTGTGTGTGTGTGTGTGTGGTTGCTGTTTGTTGTTAGAGTGTTCGGGATGGATGCTAGGGTGCAGCTGAGGTGTTCTGTGTGGTCGCTAGGTGTTGCTAAGGTGTTCTATGTGGTTGCTAGAGTGTGGTTGCTAGGGTGTTGCTAAGGTGTTCTGTGTGGCTAGGATGTTACTAGGGTGTGTGTGTGGTTGCTGTTTGTTGTTAGAGTGTTCGGGATGGATGCTAGGGTGCAGCTGAGGTGTTCTGTGTGGTCGCTAGGTGTTGCTAAGGTGTTCTATGTGGTTGCTAGAGTGTGGTTGCTAGGGTGTTCTGTGTGTCTAGGGTGTTGCTAGGGTGTTCTGTATAGTAACTAGGTGTTGCTAAGGTGTTCTATGTGGTTCCTAGTGTGTTCTGTGTGGTTACTAGGTGTTGCTAAGGTGTTCTATGTGGTTGCTTGAGTGTTGCTAGGGTGTTCTATGTGTCTAGGGTGTTGCTAGGATGTTCTGTACAGTAACTAGGTGTTGCTAAGGTGTTCTGTGTGGTTGCTGGCGTCTACAGTTGGTTTCTGTTCCGCTTTATCCTGGAAATTTCATATGATCTATGTATACAGCCACAATGTTCCCACATCACAGGGATCAGAGTCAGAATACGGAAATCTCATGATCCGTAAGAGGCTGTTCTGTGTGTCACATTAAAGTTTAAAAGCTCTTGTTCAGTGTGTCATGATCCCAAACCTTCTAAAGTGGAGGAATAAATCGAAACAGACTTGAGGGCCCTTAAAGGAATGTTCCTGGTTTAATCCGAGTTAAACTCTTTCTTTCAACGGCGTTTGTGATATGTTAGCAATGTCAAAGCAGGGTTATTATTGTCAACTTCAACTAAAACTAAAACCATTAAAAAAAAACATTTTCATTACTTTAAATAAAATTTATATTAACTAAAATAAAATAAAATCTAAGAAATATATTATAAAAATATATATTAATTTGTATGTGTGTGTGTGTGTGTGTGTGTGTGTGTGTGTGTGTCTGCAGTGTGTGTGAACATCTGAAATGCACCGACACACTTTCAGGCTTTCACACTCATGAATACACGATCCGTGCATCCTTAAAAACACCAGATCTATCCCGTCACAAACACATGCATAAACACACAACTCGAGCTTCCCTTAACCATAATCACACGCATCCACTCTGCAAAACCACAGGGAAATACGCTCCTCTCTCCTCCGTCTGCCAGACACTCGAGCTGAAAGATAATTGGGGGAAACGGGAAGGCAGAGTCGTACAGTGACTCCAGGTTCAGCTGGTTCTCTCGGGAGAGCGCTTGCTGTGATACGAACCGTTAAACATGACAGTGACTGACGGCTGTGGGATTGTGAGAGGGATTCGACTGTTAGCCGCGCTTGCATCATCGCATGCATTTGATTCTGTGGCTCAGTGTTTGTCCAGGGCTTTAGCTGGATATCAGTTTCGCACCGCCGAGGGAAAACATACTCTCTAGACCAGGAGTTTCACACTGGGGGCCGCAAAAGAGTGCCAGGGGTCCATGGCACAGTTTAGAGGAAAACGCTACTTTTTTACACTATAAAAAAATGCACAACATAAATAAATGGTACAATAAGATTCAAATAAATAAGTAAATAAAAATTTGAAAAAGTAAATACATAACATTTTATAAAAATAAGTAAACTAATTATTAAATAAATAAAATTATATTGAAGTAAATAATTAAATAAAAATTTGAATAAAGTAAATACCTAAAAAGTAGATTAAAAATAAGTCAGCTAATGGTTAAATAAATAATCTGATTAAAATAAGTAAACTAATGGTTTAATAAATAAAAACTAGATTAAAATGAATACAAAAAATTATGAATAGAAAAAAAATGAATAAAGTAAATTAAATTATATAATAGTTTTTATAAAATAAATATATACATTTTTTTATTAAAAACAAATAAACAAATAATTAATTAAAAACAATTATTAAAGTAAATTAAAAAAATTATTGACGTAAATACATGCAATTACATTAAAATAAGTAATCAAATGATTAAATAAAAATATGATTATAAATAATTAAATTAAAATGATTAAGTAAATTAGATGCAATAAAATAAGTAAATAAATGGTTGAATCAAAATTTTGTTACAAGAAGTAAACTAATAAAAATGTGATTAAAATAGATAAATACACATTTAAATAAAGTAAATAAAAATTATAAAAATAAATAATTAAATAAAACATTATTAAAGTAATACATCAAATTAGATTAAAAGAAGTCAACTAATGATTAAATAAATTAGATTAAAATGATGTAATGAAAATTAAATTAATATAAACAAGTGAATAAATAATACATCTAACTGTACTATACAGTACTGTAAAAAAAGTAATAATGTAACTTCATAACCGAAACTCCTGATCTGCTGTGTTGCTTGTGAAGTTGCAAATTTAGCAGACCTGCATGCAAATAGAATGTTTATAAAATATTTTTATTTATACAACCAACTAAAGAAGATGACACGAAAACACTGTCCGTCATGGTACTAAAACATGAGATCTGATATAATAGAGGAAAAAACACCCTTATGTTTTTTCACATAATGCAGCATTTTTTTCAAGGACGCTATTAAAATAAACACATCTTTAGTGCTTTTCTTTGAGCTTCTCAACCTCCTCTTGTGTTTTTAAAGTTTTTATTTTATGTAATATTCTTTTTAAAGCATGTGTTTTGTGTGGGTTTTACGTCTGATTTGGCAGCAATATTACTTGGGGAAAAAATCAGCATTGCTCCTGTCTGTATTGTTACAGTTATTGTTACAGTTTGTTAACATTAGTTACTTTCATGTTAATTAACATGTAACTACAATGAACAGTTGTATTTTTATTAACTGTGTCAACAAAGATGATTAAATACTGTAATAAATGCATTTTTGCTCATTGTTAGTCAATAATGGGACCTTAATTTAAAGGGTTACCAATATATTTAATAACTAATCTTTTTAGCTACTTGCCTAACTTTTAATTGGACGGATTTATCTACTAATTTAATATAACAGATTAGTGACAGCATTTCAGAGAATTGCAGGAATAATTGAAATTTTAAGACTTCAACTTACAGGTAAAAGTGTTCTGAAACACAGTATATGGTTTTCGAGAGGAACTGTGTACACACACACACACACACACACACACACACACACACACACACACACACACACACACACACACACACACACACACACACACTCTCTCACACTCACACACTCTCTCACACTCACACACTCACACTCACACTCACACACACACACACACACTTTTGCAGTCTGCCTTTACCTTCCTAAAGTAAGTTTCGCATCCACTACTGCAGCTGGAGAACAGCTGTATGTCAGTCGATGTTGTGCTGAGACTTCAGCTTGTTCTGGAAGAAATCTTGCATTATTTAAAAGAATGCGAAGGTGCCAGTATTTTCAGACTGGATCTGTTCTGTTCCAGAGGACATTCGCTGCTTTAATCCTCAACCCTGTGAACCTGATAGTGCGGAAAATATTGAGCTACCAGTAATTATGTTACTGCCATAAAAATTGGCATGCTGTATTTTCTTATATAAAGGAACAATTTGAAGGGTTAAGAGCATGACAATTGGAGACTTTAAAAATAAGGACCACCCTAGTCACAGAGTCACAGAGTTACAGGTTACAGAGTCACAGAGTCACAGAGTCACAGAGTTACAGGTCACAGAGTTACAGAGTTACAGGTCACAGAGTTACAGAGTTACAGGTCACAGAGTTACAGGTCACAGAGTTACAGAGTCACAGAGTCACAGAGTCACAGAGTCACAGAGTCACAGAGTTACAGGTCACAGAGTTACAGGTCACAGAGTTACAGGTCACAGAGTTACAGGTCACAGAGTTACAGGTCACAGAGTTACAGGTCACAGAGTTACAGGTCACAGAGTTACAGAGTTACAGAGTTACAGGTCACAGAGTTACAGGTCACAGAGTTACAGGTCACAGAGTTACAGGTCACAGAGTTACAGAGTCACAGAGTTACAGAGTTACAGGTCACAGAGTTACAGAGTCACAGAGTTACAGGTCACAGAGTTACAGGTCACAGAGTTACAGATCACAGAGTTACAGGTCACAGAGTTACAGGTCACAGAGTTACAGGTCACAGAGTTACAAGTCACAGAGTTACAGAGTTACAGGTCACAGAGTCACAGAGTTACAGGTCACAGAGTTACAGGTCACAGAGTTACAGAGTCACAGAGTTACAGGTCACAGAGTTACAGGTCACAGAGTTACAGGTCACAGAGTTACAGGTCACAGAGTTACAGGTCACAGAGTTACAGAGTTACAGGTCACAGAGTTACAGGTCACAGAGTCACAGAGTTACAGGTCACAGAGTTACAGGTCACAGAGTTACAGGTCACAGAGTTACAGAGTCACAGAGTTACAGGTCACAGAGTTACAGGTCACAGAGTTACAGGTCACAGAGTTACAGGTCACAGAGTTACAGGTCACAGAGTTACAGGTCACAGAGTTACAGAGTTACAGGTCACAGAGTTACAGGTCACAGAGTCACAGAGTTACAGGTCACAGAGTTACAGGTCACAGAGTTACAGGTCACAGAGTTACAGAGTCACAGAGTTACAGGTCACAGAGTTACAGGTCACAGAGTTACAGGTCACAGAGTTACAGAGTTAGAGTCACAGAGTTACAGGTCACAGAGTTACAGAGTTAGAGTCACAGAGTTACAGAGTCACAGAGTTACAGGTCACAGAGTTACAGGTCACAGAGTTACAGGTCACAGAGTTACAGGTCACAGAGTTACAGGTCACAGAGTTACAGGTCACAGAGTTACAGGTCACAGAGTTACAGAGTTACAGGTCACAGAGTTACAGGTCACAGAGTCACAGAGTTACAGGTCACAGAGTTACAGGTCACAGAGTTACAGGTCACAGAGTTACAGAGTCACAGAGTTACAGGTCACAGAGTTACAGGTCACAGAGTTACAGGTCACAGAGTTACAGAGTTAGAGTCACAGAGTTACAGGTCACAGAGTTACAGAGTTAGAGTCACAGAGTTACAGAGTCACAGAGTTACAGGTCACAGAGTTACAGAGTCACAGAGTTACAGGTCACAGAGTTACAGAGTCACAGAGTTACAGGTCACAGAGTTACAGGTCACAGAGTCACAGGTCACAGAGTCACAGAGTTACAGGTCACAGAGTTACAGGTCACAGAGTTACAGAGTCACAGAGTTACAGGTCACAGAGTTACAGAGTCACAGAGTCACAGAGTTACAGGTCACAGAGTTACAGAGTTACAGGTCACAGAGTTACAGAGTCACAGAGTTACAGGTCACAGAGTTACAGAGTCACAGAGTTACAGGTCACAGAGTTACAGGTCACAGAGTTACAGGTCACAGAGTTACAGGTCACAGAGTTACAGGCCACAGAGTTACAGGTCACAGAGTTACAGAGTCACAGGTCACAGAGTCACAGGTCACAGAGTCACAGGTCACAGAGTTACAGGTCACAGAGTTACAGGTCACAGAGTTACAGAGTTACAGAGTTACAGGTCACAGAGTCACAGAGTTACAGGTCACAGAGTTACAGGTCACAGAGTTACAGGTCACAGAGTTACAGGTCACAGAGTTACAGAGTCACAGAGTTACAGGTCACAGAGTTACAGGGTCACAGAGTTACAGAGTCACAGAGTCACAGAGTTACAGAGTCACAGAGTTACAGGTCACAGAGTTACAGGTCACAGAGTTACAGAGTTACAGGTCACAGAGTTACAGGTCACAGAGTCACAGGTCACAGAGTTACAGGTCACAGAGTTACAGGTCACAGAGTTACAGAGTCACAGAGTTACAGAGTCATAGAGTTACAGAGTCACAGAGTTACAGGTCACAGAGTTACAGGTCACAGAGTTACAGGTCACAGAGTTACAGGTCACAGAGTCACAGAGTTACAGGTCACAGAGTTACTGGTCACAGAGTTACAGGTCACAGAGTTACAGGTCACAGAGTTACAGGTCACAGAGTTACAGGTCACAGAGTTACAGGTCACAGAGTTACAGGTCACAGAGTTACAGAGTCACGGAGTTACAGGTCACAGAGTTACAGGTCACAGAGTTACTGGTCACAGAGTTACAGGTCACAGAGTTACAGGTCACAGAGTTACAGGTCACAGAGTTACTGGTCACAGAGTTACAGGTCACAGAGTTACAGGTCACAGAGTTACAGGTCACAGAGTTACAGAGTCACAGAGTTACAGAGTCACAGAGTCACAGAGTTACAGGTCGCAGAGTTACAGAGTCACAGAGTCACAGAGTTACAGGTCACAGAGTTACAGGTCACAGAGTTACAGGTCGCAGAGTTACAGAGTTACAGGTCACAGAGTCACAGAGTTACAGGTCACAGAGTTACTGGTCACAGAGTTACAGGTCACAGAGTTACAGGTCACAGAGTTACAGGTCACAGAGTTACAGAGTCACAGAGTTACAGAGTCACAGAGTCACAGAGTTACAGGTCGCAGAGTTACAGAGTTACAGGTCACAGAGTTACAGGTCACAGAGTTACAGGTCACAGAGTTACTGGTCACAGAGTTACTGGTCACAGAGTTACAGGTCACAGAGTTACAGGTCACAGAGTTACAGGTCACAGAGTCACAGAGTTACAGAGTCACAGAGTCACAGAGTTACAGGTCGCAGAGTTACAGAGTCACAGAGTCACAGAGTTACAGGTCACAGAGTTACAGGTCACAGAGTTACAGGTCACAGAGTTACAGGTCACAGAGTCACAGAGTCACAGAGTTACAGGTCACAGAGTTACAGGTCACAGAGTTACAGGTCGCAGAGTTACAGAGTCACAGAGTTACAGGTCACAGAGTTACAGGTCACAGCTGTCCGTCAGCTCAGCACATGTTGTGTAACGGCATCAGCGCTGGGTTTCTGTGAGCAGGAGCTGTGAAGGTGATCTGTTGTGTGTGTGAAGGTGATCTGTTGGTGTCACTCGGGTCGCAGTGGCTCTGAGCTGATGATAGATCAGTTTTGACACATTGAGGACGCCGCGTCTCCAGAGACTCAATGTGGGACACATCAGTTTATTCTCCTCTTTTCTGACCGGCGTCTAAAACTCCTCTGTGAGCTGTGGGCCGGACTGGGAATGTTAAGCAAGTGTTTGGAATTAATGTGAATTATTGAGGACAACACATGCTGGAACATTGAACTGAATTGAAAGTTCCCTTTTTGAAGGATTCAGTTCCGGAATTCCCAAAAGTTCACAAACTGAACGCAGTCTAAATAGGGAGATTTAGAGACTTCTCCAGCATTTATTAATCATAGTCAAAATTAATCTCTATATTTACTTTTAATCATAAGTTGTATTTGCTAACATTAGTTTATGCATATTAATTAACTCACACTCTCTCTCTCACACACACAGTCTCTCTCTCTCTCTCTCTCTCTCTCTCTCTCTTTCTCTCTCTCTCTCTCTCTCTCTCTCTCACACACACACACACACACACACACACACACACACACACACACACACACACAGCAGATCTTTTGGTCCAGTGTGATTCACACACAGATCCTCTCTCAGCAGCAGTTACTCTTATTATACAGTGCTATGCATAAGTTTAGACACCCATGCTAAAGTTGACTAAAAAGAGGAATAAAAAATCATCTTTTGGAAATTGAACTTAATGCCTTAATTAAAAAAATTAGGAAAAATCCAACCTTTAAGGACACCAATTTTCTTTGTGAATGAATAATGTATCGTAAATAAATAAATGTTCTTTCTTAAAATACATGGTGCATAAGTCTGGACAGCCCTATGTTAAATTCCCATAGAGGCAGGCAGATTTTTATTTTTAAAGGCCAGTTACTTCATGGATCCAGGATACTATGCATCCTGATAAAGTTCCCTTGGCCTTTGGAATTAAAATATCCCCACATCATCACATAGCCTTCACCATACCTAGAGATTGGCATGGTTTTATTTCAGTTAGCCTAAAAGCTAGTTTGATTTGCATTGAGAGATGATCTTATGGAAAGTACTCCATGCCAATCTCTAGGTATGGTGAAGGCTATGTGATGATGTGGGGCTATTTTAATTCCAGAGGCCAAGGGAACTTTATCAGGATGCATAGTATCCTGGATCCATGAAGTAACTGGCCTTTAAAAATAAAAATCTGCCTGCCTCTATGGGAATTTAACATAGGGGTGTACTAACTTATGCACCCTGTATTTTAAGGAAGAACATTTATTTATTTACGATACATTATTCATTCACAAAGAAAATTGGTGTCCTTAAAGGTTGGATTTTTCCTAATTTTTTTAATTAAGGCATTAAGTTCAATTTCCAAAAGATGATTTTTTATTCCTCTTTTTAGTCAACTTTAGCATGGGTGTCTAAACTTATGCATAGCACTGTAAGTGTTGATTAATGCAGACAGATCCAAAACACACAGTTCTTCTTTAATCCTCTGTTGTTCCTCATTAAATTAAACACGCAGCCTCGATCCATCCTGAGGATTCGCGTTCCTCATAATCCTCCGACATCAGTATAAACAGAACCTGATGGAGACGAGCGTGTGATTAAGATGATTTGGATCCGCTTCACTCGAGCTGTTAAACGCACTCATGATCAGTGTAAGTGTCTCCTAATGGCTTTGATATTGTTTCAAGCTCAAATTAATCCCGTCCTGAAGTTCCGGAACGTTCAGTCATTAGTTGCTTATGTCTGATAAGTGTCTTTTCTCCCTGTAGGAGAGCATGTGAACCTCAGGGTCTTCATGTTGGTCTCAGAGCAGGTACTTTCATGTTTAAAGGGTTACTTCCATTTTTTCTTGCGATAAGTTAATTCATTACATTTTATTAAAATAAAAAAAATGAGTTAAAACAAAATTACCCAATCCATAAAATGATCCCATGATGGAAACGGTTCTATATTTGAAGCGACTTATTTTTCTTTTATGAGAGACACTTTTAGTCATGTGTTTAAACTTTAAAATGTGATTAAATGCAAGTTTGCATGAATGCAACTGTCAAAATATCAGATATCATAATGTTCATAATGTCCACAAAATTTCGTGATACTGAGATCTTTTTCCCATCGTTTAACTGGAGCTGCTACTGTTTTAGTATCTATAGATGATAATAAAGTGTATAATTTACGAAGTGTTTTTAATGAATTACTAATTGTGGTGATATGTTTTAGAATTGGGGGAGGTTGTGCAATATCTTTGTTTCCAATTGTGGTTTTAATAGAATTCCTGATTGGTAGGTAATAGTAATACTGTTCTTTTCCCAAGTTAAATTTCTGAGGTAATTCTATAAATGTAGCGAAGGTGTTGCCAGTAAACAGGTGATGTAGATGTGTGATACCGTTCTCTTTCCATTTAATATTGTTTAGTGGAATAATGTTGATGGTGAAATCAGGATTGTGCCATATAGGTGAGTTGATGTGTGGTGTCAGCTCTTGTTTTGTCCGTGTATTAATCTGCCACCAAGCAGTGAGAGTTGTTTTAATCGTTAAAAAGATTGTTCTGTTTGATTGTTTTTGTGAGGGATGGGAGATCAGATATGGTTATTTCTTTGCATTCTGTGTGTTCTAACTCATGGGTTTTGGGGTCTGTCACCTTTGATCCATTTGCTAAAGTATTGTAGATGTGATGCTAAGCAATAGTATTGAAAGACCGCCTTGAGTGTTTGTAAAC
>JAJAQA010000020.1:34537833-34582833 GCA_021464565.1 Rutilus rutilus
GTTTGACCTCTGTAATTGCAAACAAAGGCTACTGTACCAAATATTAACATTGATTTTCTCAGGTGTTCAAATACTTATTTGCAGCTGTACATACAAATAAATAGTTAAAAAATCATACATTGTGATTTCTGGATTTTTTTTTTTAGATTATGTCTCTCACAGTGGACATGCACCTACGATGACAATTCCAGACCCCTCCATGATTTCTAAGTGGGAGAACTTGCAAAATAGCAGGGTGTTCAAATACTTATTTTCCTCACTGTATATTCTGATCAAACTCTGACACACCAACTTTATTCATTATGACTTGATTATTAGTTTCTGATGTCTATAAACTACCATTCAAAAGTTTGGGGTCGGTACGATTTTTTTATGTTTATGAGTCTCTTCTGCTCACCAAAGCTGCATTTAATTGATCAAAAATACATAAATCAGCTGTTGTTGATTAATTGCATTACAATTGTGACATATTATTAATTTAAATCATCTGTTTTCTATGTGAATATACAGTAAAGTGTAATTTATTCCTGTGATCAAAGCTGAATTTTCAGCATCATTACTCCAGTCTTCAGTGTCACATGATCCTTCAGAAATCACTCTAATATGATCATTTGATGCTCAAGAAATATTTATGATTATTATCAGTGTTGAAAACAGTTCATGTTTTTGTGGAAACTGGTCAATTTTAATAAATAATGAATATACAGTTCAAAAGAACAGCATTTATTTGCATCTTTTGTAATATTATAAATGTCTTTACTGTCACTTTTGATCAATTTAATGCGTTCTTGCTGAATAAAAGTATTAATTTCTTTATATATTATGTATAGTTCTGATATGCATATTGATGTTGACATGTTTCATGATGAGTCTTAAGGCAGGTGTTGATTAATTTCAATATGAAACTGTATTTTACATCTTAATGTGTAAAGTTCATTCTCCAATGCATTTTTCTTCCTCACATTCATCATTATTAGATATTATTACTGTAAGTGTGTTTGCATTAATGTTAACCAGCATCAGATTAGTGGATGTAATAATTGTTTTCTTCTCTCACATCTGTGTGAACAGCGCAGCTTGAGAATGATTAATCACGTCTTCTTTACGACGATCTGTGTGATCCATTAATCTTCATCCACGTATGGAGAAACATCAGCGCGTGTGTGTGTGTGTGTGTGTGTGTTTGTGTGTGTGTGTTAGAGTGTGAGAAACACCAGCGTGTGTGTGTGTGTGTGTGTGTGTGTGTGTTAGAGTGTGAGAAACACCAGCGTGTGTGTGTGTGTGTGTGTGTGTGTGTGTGTGTGTGTGTGTGTGTGTTAGAGTGTGAGAAACACCAGCGTGTGTGTGTGTGTGTGTGTGTGTGTGTGTGTGTGTGTGTGTGTGTGTGTGTGTGTGTGTGTGTGTGTGTGTGTGTGTGTGTGTGTGTGTGTGTGTGTGTGTGTGTGTGTTAGAGTGTGAGAAACACCAGCGTGTGTGTGTGATTTCCAGTGCACTGAATCATCTCATCAACTATTAATGCAGTGTCAGATCAAGTGTGTGTCACTGAAACACGGTGGAGAAGAACTGCGGCCAGAACTGGAATCTGACACTCATGTAAAGCAAAATATGCAATATAGCAAATATCAATTGCCTGATTTTTTTGTTTTTTATTCCATTGCAAAATGAAATATTATCGTCCAGCTCTAATCTGATAAATGTGATTGTAAGGCATGAAGATATTAGGATATAAACATTACCTTTTTGAAAAGTACTATACAAATAAACTGAACTGGACTGAGATCATCCGACTGGTTCATTCAGGGATTCACAGACGTCAAGTGGCACAATAACAGTGTAAGGGTGGATTCCTGCAGGGGTTCAGGCTGCAAGACGGCAGAATGACTAAAGAAACGGTATTAGCAAGATGGTAGAAAACTGCACATTTCTTGTCTATTCCACCCACTGCCACTTATACCAGTGACGGATATAACCGCAGTTACAATAGCTAAATATGTGGGAGAGCGTTGCTGTAGAGAGTGGCGATATTGTATTGCAATATGAAGCACTTCAAAGTCAATACCAAATCAAAACTAGTTAGCACATTAGTTGTAATTGAAAAGGTTTAATGACAAAATAGTTACAAAATAGATGTATGAGATGATGATAACTTATATTATTAATTGTACCCAGCATATATGTAAAATGTTACCAGAGAGAGAGAGAGAGAGAGAGAGGGGGAGAGAGACACAGAGAGAGAGAGGGGGGGAGAGAGACACAGAGAGAGAGCGAGAGAGAGAGGGGGAGAGCCCCAAGAAAGGGACCCAGAGAAGAAGAGAGCCAGAACATCAAAAGAGACAGAGAAACAGTTTCAATCTTCTTTATCCCTTCCCTGACCATGTGACCAAAACCCAGATGTGAGACATTCAAACTGACCAATCAGATCATTACACGTCCCCCACCGTACTAAAGGTGTGACAATTCATCGACCCCGAAGTTCACTCCTCTTGTCCTGCAGGCCTAGATCACTATCAGCCCCTCGTGCCTTTAGGAACTCCAAATGGTCCTTGTGGTGGAAAGAGGGGGTGGAAACAGTAAAGCAAATATCTTTGTTCATTTTAAATATCTTGGGTTATTTTCAATCCTACAATAGTACATATAATTAGATTTATTAGTTAATATGAACTACACCTGTTTACAACTTGTCAGTTTTGGTGTGTGAATGTCTTGAATTTCCGTGCTTTCGTTCCCTCACAGCATGTTGATCTGTTGATCTGTGTTTAATGTCGTCCGGGGAGTTTTCATATCAGTGCTGATGTTTTCAGTGTGTGTGTTTCACCGTCTGATCCGCTCTCGAGTCTGACATCAGCAAACAAACATCCGGCAAGTGTTTCTGCTTCATTTTCAAAGCCAATCTTTCACTCTCCTAAATATGCATGAGTTGCATAGGCCCATATATATATATATATATATATATACATAAGTAGCATATGCATAAAGATTTTTGCATTTTATTATTTGCATGCAACATTTTTTTTTCTGCAACTCGAAACCTTAAAGAAGTAAAGAAGCTCGTTTCTGCCACAGAATACATAAATAAAAGAAAGTTAACTGTAACTTTTTATCTTGCAATTCGGACTTTTTTTCGGAGAATTTTGAGATATGACATAAACTCGCAACTGCAATTGATCTCTCTCTCTCTCTCTCTCTCTCTCTCTCTCTCTCTCTCTCTCACTCTCTCTCTCTCTCTCTCTCTCTCTAACCACTTCAGCAGCCATGAATCATCCTGAAGGTGTGTGTTTCTGTTTCCTGGCCCTGATAAATCTAAATGAGTTCTGTAAGTGCAGCACTCTATATAAACATGTAAATTACACTCTGAATTAATCACGTCTGGAAACTATCATCTCACTCTCCTTATTCAGGTTCGAGATGGTGGAGCGAGTCGCCGGTGTCATTCATCATCGTGTGTGTGTGTGTGTGTGTGTGTGTGTGTGAGCATCGTCCCCGGCGGTCACAGCTGATGCATACAGACTCCCGGCGGCTCATCACTTCACATATAAAACACACTCTACAGTATCACACTCTACAGTATCACACTCACAGTATCACACACTCACAGTATCACACTCTACAGTATCACACACTCACAGTATCACACACTACAGTATCACACTCACAGTATCACACACTCACAGTATCACACTCTACAGTATCACACACTCACAGTATCACACACTCTACAGTATCACACACTCACAGTATCACACACTCACAGTATCACACACTACAGTATCACACACTCACAGTATCACACTCTACAGTATCAAACTCACAGTATCACACACTACAGTATCACACACTACAGTATCACACACTCTACAGTATGACACACTCTACAGTATGACACACTCACAGTATCACACACTCACAGTATCACACTCTACAGTATCACACACTCACAGTATCACACACTACAGTATCACACTCACAGTATCACACACTCTACAGTATCACACACTCACAGTATCACACACTCTACAGTATCACACACTCACAGTATCACACACTCACAGTATCACACACTACAGTATCACACACTCACAGTATCACACTCTACAGTATCAAACTCACAGTATCACACACTACAGTATCACACACTACAGTATCACACACTCTACAGTATGACACACTCTACAGTATGACACACTCACAGTATCACACACTCACAGTATCACACACTACAGTATCACACACTCACAGTATCACACTCTACAGTATCAAACTCACAGTATCACACACTACAGTATCACACACTACAGTATCACACACTCTACAGTATGACACACTCTACAGTATGACACACTCTACAGTATGACACACTCACAGTATCACACACTCACAGTATCACACTCTACAGTATCACACACTCACAGTATCACACACTACAGTATCACACTCACAGTATCACACACTCTACAGTATCACACACTCACAGTATCACACACTCTACAGTATCACACACTACAGTATCACACTCACAGTATCACACACTCACAGTATCACACACTCACAGTATCACACACTACAGTATCACACACTCACAGTATCACACTCTACAGTATCAAACTCACAGTATCACACACTACAGTATCACACACTACAGTATCACACACTCTACAGTATGACACACTCTACAGTATGACACACTCACAGTATCACACACTCACAGTATCACACTCTACAGTATCACACTCTACAGTATCACACACTCACAGTATCACACACTCACAGTATCACACTCTACAGTATCACACACTACAGTATCACACACTCTACAGTATCACACTCTACAGTATCACACACTCTACAGTATCACACAGTATCACTCTACAGTATCACACTTACAGTATCACACTCTACAGTATCACACTCACAGTATCACACACTACAGTATCACACACTCTACAGTATCACACACTCTACAGTATCACACAGTATCACACTCTACAGTATCACACACTCTACAGTATCACACTCTACAGTATCACACTCACAGTATCACACACTACAGTATCACACACTCTACAGTATCACACAGTATCACACTCTACAGTATCACACTTACAGTATCACACTCTACAGTATCACACTCACAGTATCACACTCTACAGTATCACACACTCTACAGTATCACACACTCTACAGTATCACACTCTACAGTATCACACACTCACAGTATCACACACTCACAGTATCACACACTACAGTATCACACACTCACAGTATCACACACTCTACAGTATCACACACTCTACAGTATCACACACTCTACAGTATCACACACTCTACAGTATCACACTCTACAGTATCACACACTCTACAGTATCACACACTCTACAGTATCACACACTCTACAGTATCACACACTCTACAGTATCACACTCTACAGTATCACACACTCTACAGTATCACACTCTACAGTATCACACACTCTACAGTATCACACACTCTACAGTATCACACACTCTACAGTATCACACTCTACAGTATCACACACTCTACAGTATCACACACTCTACTCTACAGTATCACACTCTACAGTATCACACACTCTACAGTATCACACACTCTACTCTACAGTATCACACTCTACAGTATCACACACTCTACTCTACAGTATCACACACTCTACAGTATCACACACTCTACAGTATCACACACTCTACTCTACAGTATCACACTCTGCAGTATCACACACTCTACAGTATCACACACTCTACAGTATCACACTCTACAGTATCACACACTCTACAGTATCACACACACTACAGTATCACACTCTACAGTATCACACACTCTACAGTATCACACTCTACAGTATCACACACTCTACAGTATCACACACTCTACTCTACAGTATCACACTCTACAGTATCACACACTCTACAGTATCACACACTCTACTCTACAGTATCACACACTCTACAGTATCACACACTCTACAGTATCACACACTCTACTCTACAGTATCACACACTCTACAGTATCACACACTCTACTCTACAGTATCACACACTCTACAGTATCACACACTCTACTCTACAGTATCACACACTCTACAGTATCACACACTCTACTCTACAGTATCACACACTCTACAGTATCACACACTCTACTCTACAGTATCACACACTCTACAGTATCACACACTCTACTCTACAGTATCACACACTCTACTCTACAGTATCACACACTCTACTCTACAGTATCACACACTCTACAGTATCACACACTCTACTCTACAGTATCACACACTCTACAGTATCACACACTCTACTCTACAGTATCACACACTCTACAGTATCACACACTCTACAGTATCACACACTCTACAGTATCACACACTCTACTCTACAGTATCACACTCTGCAGTATCACACACTCTACAGTATCACACTCTACAGTATCACACTCTACAGTATCACACACTCTACAGTATCACACACTCTACAGTATCACACTCTACAGTATCACACTCTACAGTATCACACACTCTACAGTATCACACACTCTACTCTACAGTATCACACTCTACAGTATCACACACTCTACAGTATCACACACTCTACAGTATCACACTGTTCTGACAGTTTTTCTTGCAATTCCGTGAATAAAAGTCTGCATTGTGTGATAAAACGTTTTTTAATGTTTAATGGAAAAAATACACTGAACTGCGAGATGCAAACTCAAAATTCCAAGAAAAAAAATCTGAATTTTCAAAATGTAAAAAAAAAAAAAGCATTGTAATTGTAAAAAAAAAAGTAATTGTAAAAAAGTCGCTAATTACCTTTGCAATATTTTTTTATTCCATGGTGGAAAAATTCATTCAGAATTGCGAGATGTAAACTTGCAATTGTAAGGGAAAAAAAGTCCAAATTGTGATAAAAAGTCACAATTACCTTTAAAAAAAAAAATTATGAGGTGAAAAAAAACAGAATTGCGAGATGTAAACTCAGAATTTTGAAAAGAAAAATTTATAATTGTGAGTTTTGAACAATTTTGAGTTTAAAAAAGTCATAATTGCCAAATGTAAACTTGTAATTGTAAGAAAAACATCCAAATTGTCCAAATAAAAACTCATAATTCTGAGGAAAAATATCTGAATTGTGATCATTTTATTCTGTGGTGGAAAGAAAAGAAAAAAAAAACAGAGTTGTGAGATATAAATTTGCAATTGTTAGAAAAATAGTTAGAACTGTAAGATAAAAAGCCTCAATCACCTTTTTTATATTTTTATTCCGTGGCGGAAACAAGCTTCAAATAGATCAGAGAATTTTACGAATACTTCATGAACTTTGCATTGCCTTTTAAAATGTGTTAAAAGTCATCATAAAATACATTCATTTGAACCACACCAAGACTAGAAACATTAAATAATAAAGTAAATTGAGAGTTTAATTCCATGTTGATGCAACAGAAGATTTGCAGGTGCGTTTGAAAAAAAAATGTTTATTGAAATACACACATTCTTTGATTTACAGCATGCTTGCAGAACATATAACAGTGACAGACGAAGACTGGGATCATGCAAGAGAGAATTAAATCATAATACAGCGGCTTCAGTCTCTATGATCACCTCGTCGACCCTCTTACGTCTGAGCCATGACACTCACGACACCAAACCCAATTAAAAACACACACAGCTGGTGCGATATCATCATAATATCATCATCTCAAGATTACACTTGTGTCTCGATCACTGGAAAAACAAATCATGACCTTATGAAAGCATGGTATCATCATAATGCCTGGCGTCCATATTTGGAAACAATCATTATTTTAGCAATTTCACTTTCATTTCTTTCAATGATAATCTGCATTACTGTAAAGCCCAGATTTAGTGCTACATGCATTTCTTCTTTCTTATTAAAACTGGTTTTGCAGACAGTCTCGCTGTAAACAACTGTGTTTGAGTTTGAGTTTTGCTGTTGAACTGCTGAATCTGACACTAGCAAACTCACACTAACCCTGATCCAATCGATCTCTGCGACGTCAACGCCAGAATTACACAGTGTGTGTTCGAGTGCACTCTTTCTGAGTCGGTTCAGTGCTTTCGTCAGTCGATGCCGCAGTAATTAAAGAATCGATCAATATTCATCAGGAATGCTCCCCACGTTCACACTGCAGTTTAATCCGGTGTCACTCCTCTTCTGTTCACAGTTACAGTCGTGACAAACGAATATTCACTAAATCTGTGTCATTTACATGCTATGATTTTTTAAATGCTTTTGAAAGAGTCTCTTCTGCTCACTAAAGCTGCATTTACTTGATCAAAAATACAGTAAATATTATTGTAATGTAAATCAGCTGTTTTCTATGTGAATATATAATAAAGTGTAATTTATTCCTGTGATCAAAGCTGACTTTTCAGCATCATTACTCCAGTCTTCAGTGTCACATGATCCTTCACAAATCACTCTAATATGATGATTTGATGCTCAAGAAACATTTATGATTATTATCAGTGTTCATATTTTTGTGGAAACTGTGATACATTTTATTTTTCAGGATTCTTCGATGAATATAAAGTTCAAAAGAACAGCATTTATTTGAAATAAAAATCTTCTGCAACATTATAAATGTCTTTACTTTCACTTTTGATCAATTGAATGCGTCAAAGTATTACATTTCTTTCAAAAAAATAAACATATATATCTTGAAGTGTAGTGTTCAACTGAAGAATCACACAGAGAAACGATTCATTCACGGATTATGCATAAGTCTGTTTCTCTCCACCATACCGTAATATCTTCTTTAAGTCTGTAATGTACTTAAATGCATATAAACGTTTTAAACAATAGAAGAGTTTGATGAGTTCCTGCTAACTTTAATCATCTTTTGATCTGAAACGTGGAGTCTTGTTCAGATGATCTCCCTGAACTCAGAGTCTGAATCTGTAGATTTCGCCATTATAAGTCTTTCATAAAGGAATAAAATAAAACACATTCAGCCGTCATAAAGCTGCATCCTCACAGCTGTACATAAACACATAAACATACATTGAAATATGAGCTTCAGTGTTTGACAGACAACAGGAGAATGGAGATATCACGTATCAGACACACTTGTAGAAGCGGATCCTCTCAGAAACACACAGTTCAGCCCTTGTGCTTTTTGCTAGTTTCTCTGTTTGCATTTAGACTTTAAGTCTATTAGTGTTTCTTCCTCAGTGTTTCTGGTTTTCCAGCACTAATATCTAAACATTCTTAAATCAAGACACATTTACTGGAGCAGAAGCAAAATGACTGAAGATATTAAGTCTTGTTTATTGCATCAAAATGAAGTGAGTTTTAAGATTAAAACAAGAAAAATTATATTTTCCCCTTTACATTGGCAGATGTTTCTTCATGTTTTAAGTATGAAGTCACTTAATATTGATACATTACACTTAATATCTTCAGTCATTTTGCTGCTTCTCCAGTAAATGTGTCTTGATTTAAGAATGTTTAGATGTTTGCGCTGGAAACCGAGACAGATTTTTTAACACCAGATTTGATTTGCGTTGAGTCTGAATTCATGTCAGATTTGTGTGCAAATGTTGCAGTGACGGACTATTTAGTGAATTTCTGGGTTCATCGCCTGTGTTTTCAGCTCAGTTGTATAAATTAGGACCTTTTCTAATTTATTTACAAGAAAGTATTAAAATTAACAGTATTTTAGACATTATTTAAACATTTATTGTGATAAATCTCATTCTTCAAATGAATTCTTACCATGTAAATATCATGGTATATATGGTAATAATTTAGTACCATGGCATATATTGAAGTACAGTAAGGACAGTTTTAGTGGAAACACTTTTCTTGAAGCCTTTATATATAAAGTATTTTGAATGCATTCATTCTCCCTTGTAAATGCACCGTTATAATGGACTGTATGATTTCATTAATAATTGTGACCACAGTTATAATACTTTATAAAAGCTAAAAGCAAAAAAAAATAAAAATCATTCAAATATCTAAACATTCTTAAATCGAGATGCATTTAAATGGGAAGCAAAATAAATACAAAAACGTAAGATATTAAGATAAAAATGTATCAAAATTTAGTGCATTTACCGGCAGCTATAGTTGCCACAGTGTATAGTTGTCATTTTACTTTGTAAGTATTTTTCTAGATGTTATCCATGTTTTATGTCTCAATGACATGCAAGCAAACAAACAAATAAGGAATAATAAAAATAAAATAAATGCAGAACATGTTCACATCGGACACTATTAACAAGAAAGCGTTCAGAAACATTCGGGCTCAAATGAGTGAAACCAAGGAAACAGTTTCAGCTTTTCTGCAGTGTAATGAACTACTTTTTAAAAAGGAGTTTGTAGTTTTATAGCTTCTTCCCAACACTGTTTCAGTGTTTATCTGTTACTTTAACAGTGTCGTGCACGAGCCGCATTTAATGCCGGGTGAACGCCATTTACACTCAACGTCTGAACGCCAATATTCAGAAGACAACGTTAATTCATTCAGCCAGAGAACACAAACAATGCTTTTCTTACTTAGTATTTTTGTCTTGTTTCCAGTGCAAATATCAAAAAAATCTTAAATCAAGATGCATTTACTACAGTAGTAAAATGCCATAAGATATTAAGTCTTGTTTTCTGAGGAAATAAATAAAAATTAAGTGAGTTTTTGCTAAAAACAAGCCAAATGATCTGCCAGTGGGGTCAGAAAAATAAACTTAATTCAAACAGACACAGGATTATTTTTCTTACCCCATTGGCAGATCATTTTGCTTGTTTTTAGCAAAAACTCACTTCATTTTTATTTATTTCACCAGAAAACATGACATTAAGGCGTTTTACTAATTTAGTAAATGGATCTTTATTTATTTTAATATATTTGGACTGGAAACAAGACAAAAATACTAAGTATGAAAAGCATTGTTTGCAGTGTTCGCACTCACATTGGACAAACTTTGTTCTCAGGAATGGGAATGTGGGCGAGCGATCTCCGTTCTCCGGGATGCTCCTGTGTTTTCTCTGGGATGGATCCGTCTTTCGGGATTCGTGAGGCGATGGTGGACATCTCTCCCGTGTGGCTCTCGTTGGTCATGCCTTGGCGTTCGCTGGTCTGGTTGATGTTTCCCTCGATGATCGTGACGTCTCTGCATCTCAAGAGCTGAACCAGACACTTCCTAAACTGAGGAAACACAGGGAGAGTTATGGATTATCCTGCAGGGATCTTTGTTTAACGTCACCATGAAAACAAAATGGGCAATTCTTGTTTTTAATGGAATATTGCACTGTTTATTCTAAATGATTCATCGGCGCACATCATTATTGTTTTAATAATCGTGATTTAGAAAACCTTCCCCTCCCTCTTGCAGCAACTCACACACACACACACACACACACACACACACACACACACACACACACACACACACACTCACTCACTCACACACACTCTCACACACACTGTCACCATGAAAACAAAATGGACAATTATTATTTATGGAATATTGTAGGATTTATTCTAAATGATTTATCGGTGCACATTATTATTATTTTTATAATCTTGAATCAGAATAATTTCCTTTTTTTTTGTCTTTTTTTTTATTCAATGGCATGAGAATTATCACATTAACATTAGCTGCCAGGAAATTAAAGAAAAATAAATAAATAAATAAATAAATAACAACAATAG
The DNA here is from genome assembly GCA_021464565.1 of Rutilus rutilus. NCBI lineage: Eukaryota > Metazoa > Chordata > Actinopteri > Cypriniformes > Leuciscidae > Rutilus > Rutilus rutilus. Next base: position 34,549,519 of record JAJAQA010000020.1, read on the forward strand.
AAATAAAAAATAGGAGAATAACATCAAATCCAGTGCTTTCTAAGCATTACAAGTTTTCAGTGCTTTTTTTGTTTGTTCCAAAAATTTACATATAATTTAAAAGTCATTTTTAAAATGTGAAAAATGTGTTTTGCTTTGAGCCCACTTCTTTTTATGTATATGGTATTTTCCTAACAAAATAAATACCTGTATAACATGTTGTTCTTTACATTCCAAATTGTCATTGAGTATAAAAAAGCACATCAAATACACACATTTCTATCATACAGTTCAGTTTTCTATTAATAAAGGTTTCAAAAGCTAGTAGATACAGTGAAAAAACAAATGCAAAATAGTTTCTTTTTCTAGTGCACAAAAAAAAGGTAAATGAAATATTAAGCTTAAATCTTTCCAAAGCATGCTTATCAGGATAAACTCTGTGAAGTATTTTGTAAGACACTTCCTTCATTTTGTTATTAACACAAAACTAATTTGGCAGTTTCCACGCTTTGACCCAAGAGATATTACCAAATAAAGAAGACCAACAGAATCTTGCTGACACAGAACAGAGAGCTTTTCTTATATCCTTATTGCTACATTTTTGTTTTAAAACATTAATTCAGAAATCAATATTTTCATTGATAATGTTAGAGTTCTTCAAGAGTAACATCGCACTCTTCAGTCGCGTCAAGAACAATAGCAAACTCTCTTGGTTTAACTGGTAATTGAAATTTTTGTAGAAATTCAGTATATGATAACAAGCATCCATGGGAATTAACCAACTGTAATATAATCCCTTCATTGAACCAAGTATGATAGAATAGAGATTTGTTTAGAATAAGTTCCTCTTGCAGCATCTCTTCTCTTCTCTGATGATGTGGGCGGGGCAACCTGTCACTCACATGAGATCAGCCAATAGCAAACCACAACCATCCAGTCAATTCCTCACAGACACAATCAAGCCCCGCCCACATCTGTTCTTGTTCCAGAAGCGTTTCAGTCGGATATACGACACAATAGAGGAGAAAAAACTAGTGAAACTGCCAACTTTAAAGCGGTGGTGTAATGCGCTTTTCAAAAGATGTAAAATAAGTCTCTGATGTTCCCAGAGTGTGTGTGTGAAGGTTTAGCTCTAAATACCCCACAGATATTTTTATACAGCATGTTAAAATCGTCACTTTTTGAGGGTGAGCAAAAACACGTTTTTGTGTGTGTCCCTTTAAATGCAAATGAGCTGCTGCTCCCGGCGCAGGGGGCGGAGATACAACAGCTTGTGTCCTTTTACCTCACACACACACACACATGCACTGACCATTTAAAAAACTTTTAGCCTTTTGTGTTCAAACCGGAGTCAGACAATGATGGAGAGACTCAAGAAGAAGAGACAACATGTAGAAGCAACAGGACATTTCTGAACGGTTAGTTGATGAATTTATGTGTTTATGTGTAGTTATCTTTAGTCATTGATTAGCATATTCTGTCTTGATAATCTATAAATCGTGTTCAGGGGGCGGGGTTTATGTAAATTCTAGGGTTGGTGATGTCACTAACCCGGGAGGAATGTGGTGTAGTCTCTACCAGCCGTTTGTTGTAGTTCTTAAAAAGCGATTTCTTTAAAAGTAAATCTCTCCCTTTGCTTTGAACTTTGAGCGTTGCAACTTTGCAGATGTTGTTTATGCTCAAACAGCAACATTACACACTAACTAAAGTTAGAAAAGTCAAATCATAATCAACCACCCCTTTAAACATTTTAACTTATATCTGAGCTAGAAAACATTCTTGAAATTAATTTGACCTGCACTGAAAATCACCACAACTCAAGATTAGCGTACAAGATTAAGTAATTTCCTTAAGGAAATGTGTTTTTGTTCCAAAAGTGTATTACAACCAATTGTAAGGGAAGACACTTCAGGTGAATAGGGTAACATTTTAACTAATAGATCAATTGACCGTTCAACGTGATTACGTAATGTGTGTCTCATCACAGCTAGTGTACGACGAGCATTAGTGATTAAAAAGTATATAAATGTTTATTATTGTTCTAAAATGTCCGCTGGTTTGTCTAGATAAGACTCTTATTCCTCGGCTGATCGTGTCGAGACTCTGAAGCTGCACTGAAACTCACATCTGGACCCCATTGAAGTCTCTATATGGAGAAAAACCCTGGAATGTTTTCCTCAAAAACCTTAATTTCTTTTTCGACTGAAGAAAGAAAGACATGAACATCTCGGATGACGTGAGGGAGAGTAAATTATCAGGGAATTTTAATTCTGAAGTGAACTAATCCTTTAAATAAACAACCAAATACATGGGATCCGTCTAGTGAAGTTCAGCTGATTTACTAATGCAGTCACACACTAAACGAGCAGTGAGATCGAGCGCTTTGCATCTGACGGCTGAAAATGTGCAACATGCGCTACAATTAGTCAATCACGATGAGGTCATCAGTGCAGTAATCATTAATTGTTTCCACATTAGCCTGCGGCTCACATCGCCCTTCTCATTCTACATTAGTTCCTATCATTAAACCACTGAGTCCGATTGACACTAATTAGTGTGTGACCTAAAGTCACTTTGTGTCTCTTCAGTTCTGAGAATGAAGCTTCAGTTTTTCTGGTTAGATGGGGAGTTTCAGCCACACATCTTGGCTGCAGTTTTATCATGCAATTCACTAAAAAATTACTCTACAAAAAATGTATTTTCTTCCTCAGTATTTTTGCCTTGTTTTTCAACACAACAGTGTATCTAAAGATACATTTATTAGAGAAGCAAATGACAAAGACGTATCAGAATTACGTGAGTTTTTGCTACAAGAAGAAATATCTGCAAATAGTGTAAGAAAAAAAATTAACTCTACAGCAGATATTGTTTCTTGTTTTAACCATAAACTTGGTTAATTTTGATATATATATTTTCAGAAAAGAAGACTTAATATATTAACTTGCTTCTCAATGAAATGCATCTTGATGTAAGAATGTTTAGATATTTGTTTGTGAAAACAAGACAAAAATCACTGAGGAAGACAGTGAGCATTTTATAACATCTGTAGACTCTGTCAGTTACTAATTACTTTTGGGCATTACTAATATTTAGGGGTGTCACAATATATCGCAATACAAAAATGCAACAATATGTATCGTGGAAAGTTCACCCAAAAGAAAAATTATTTTCTTGAAGTTTTTAGAGTTTTAGTGTGGGTCCTGATGATGCCAAAAGTGGCCTATATTGTTTTAAATACATCTAGTCAGTGACAGAGTGAAAGAATATTCATCTGAAATAATTCTGTGTTTTCAGTTTCAGAATCATGAATATTGTTATTCTGTCTCTATTGTCCTGTGATGTGGGTTATTAACATCCAAGCTCAAGCCTATTTACACCCCAGTGTAATACCAAATTTAGCATTTTAATTAACAGAACATTTTATGCTAAATATAATATTACTAAATATCTTCATGCATCATGATCTTTCCTTAATATCCTAATGATTTTCGGCATATAAGCAAAAGCAATAATTTTGACCCATTTTAATAATAATAATAATAATAATAATAATAAATTGTATTTGTAATGCGCTTTTCTTAAACCCAAAGCGCTACAGTAAAATAAACAAAAACAGCAAGGGCAGTACAATTAAAAAACAGCCTTAAATAAATGTGTCTTGATCAACTTTTTAAAGTGTCCCAACGTTGGTGCATTTCTGATGGTAAGAGAAAGTCCATAGCTTGGGGGCTTTATATGAAAAGGCTCTTTGCCCCGCAGTCTTGAGCTTACATGAAGGCTGATGTAGCAAAAGAGAGTTAGCAGAACGGAGAGAACGTGATGGAGAATAGGGGCTAATGAGATCACACAGATACTCTGGTGCAGTCCCATATAGTGCCTTGTATGTTAAAATAAGAATTTTAAAATCAATTCTCTCATTTATGGGAAGCCAGTGCAACTGTGAAAGCACCGGTGTCATGTGTTCACGAGGAGAAGTACGAGTGAGCACACGTTATGAATATACTGTAGCCTGCTCAGAGATTTAGCTGGAAGGCCAGAGAACAAGGCATTACAGTAATCTAACCTAGTTGTAATGAAGGCATGTATAAGCCTTTCTGTGTCAGCAAAGAGAGAAAAGGTCTGAGTCGAGCAACGTTTCTCAGATGGTAAAAAGCAGTTTTAGAGATGTGTTTTATATGTGCATCAAATGTTAACTGAGGATCAAAAATGACACCAAGATCCGCACCTGTCCTGTGAAGTGGGAATTACCGTGCCGTAGTCAACAATCTAACTAATCTGCTCTGCCTTACGAGTAGCCGCCGCTGAACCAATCTGCATCAATTCAGTTTTAGAGCCATTCAGCTTCAGTTATTCTGCATCCATACACTGATCTCTGCTAGACAACTACGCAAAGCTATTAATGAGCAATGGACATCAGGACTAGTGGTGATGTAAATCTGCGTATCATCCGTGTAGCAATGATATCCAAGACCATATTTCCTGATGATCTGCCCAAGTGGAAGCATGTAAATGTTAAATAAAATTGGACCCATCACTGAACCCTGAGGTACTCCCTGTCGTACAGGCACAGTATCAGAATTGTAATTACCCAAGCTTACAAACTGGGCACGATTCGTTAAATAAGACCGAAACCAACTGAATACTGCTCCGGAAAGACCCAGCCAATTTTCCAGCTGATCTAGCAGAATAGAGTGACATATAGTATCAAAAGCAGCACTAATGCAAAAGCAGGTCTAATAAGACCAAAATACTGCATGCACCAGAAGATCATCTACGACCCTCACTAGAGCTGTCTCAGTGCTATGCCCTTTTCTGAACCCAGATTGAAAAGGTTCAAAAAGACTGTTCAGTGCTAGGTGACGATTGAACTGAATAGCCACAACACGCTCCAGAACTTTAGCTATTGCCACAAATATACCCGTGCGACTCGAGAATCCAGGGTCACATTTATCAGAAAAATCATAAGTTGTGTTGTGTTGTCGTGCACTTATTTCTGCAGGTTTCTGAGGAGCTCTATTCATGTGGAGTGTGGACAGTGTTTGTATGGAGAAAACCAGTGTATAAACTGACAGCTCCAGCTCAGGAAAGATGTGACACGGCCAAACACTGTTTACGTCTATGCTCAATAATTCAGCATCTTCTCCTTTGGAGTGCACCGGTTTGATCCACACTGCAGGTGTTTATTTATTTATTTTTTATTTCAGTAAAATAAGTCAAATGTGTCAGCTCTAGTGAAGCGCTATCATCCCACCATGACAGCTTCAGGATTTTTTTCTAAATCCATAAACTATGTCCTGTGCACTTCTTCTCATTCAGAATATATGGGAACGCAACCTCAATCCTAAATGGAAACGTCTGGCTTGCGTAAGGACTTATTTCTGTCAGGCGATTCCTTCAAGGTCTTTCAGCTCCAGTAACCTATTTACTCGTAACTGGGACGCAGGAAAGTTTCTTGCTGTGCCTGGAGATCTTCATGCAATATTATGCTTAAGATCAAAATTTAAGTACAAGCATCATCACAAAATCACAGTTTAGCAAAGCAAACTGAAACGGCATCCGTCTGGATTTAATGCTCGCTTAAAGTCAAGTCACATCTATTTCTATAGCGCTCTATACAATACGGTACAACTAAAGACATTTCTGTTAATTTAAATAAAGCTGACATTAAATAAAATATAAATATTAGTCGAAAAATTCAACTAAATGACGACTAGAAATGTCGACTTGGCAAAAAAACTGAAACTGACTAAAACTGTAATAAAAATAAATTAAACCTAAAGCAACCATTTAAAAAAAAACTAATAAAATGACAAAAGCATATAACGAAATGACTCAAATTTTTACTAACATTAAAACTAAAAATATAAAAATGAAAGCAAATTGAAAATATTATTGGAACTATAATACAACTAAAATAAAAACTAAAATTAGTTAAAAACTATTATGAAGCAAATTCAGTTTCAGTTGATAAAGCCGCTCTACAGAAGACACTAGTGTCATTATTCAGATCAATTCAGTTCGATGTTGATTCAGTTCAGTTCAATAACTCTGTCAGTGTTTTATAGTCAAAGTGATTATTCAGCTCAGCTCAGATTGGTTCTAGTTTTGTTCTCAGTGCATGTTAGTTAGTGCAGATAAATCAATAATACTAGTACACATTAATTGTCTTTAAAAAGTTTTCTAATCTTGTAATTAGCTGACTTTTTTAACCGTATAATTGTGTCTTCCTGTTTGAATTGCATATTGATTGGAAATGCTTGAGGTCCAAATCCATTTACTGATAGAAACACTGACAATCCACAGAAAATGTTTGTCTAATGTTGATGTAATTTCACCAGAAATCAACATTAAAGTCATTCAAATGAAGATTTACACCGTCTGTCTTTCAGTATTTCAGGATCAAAAGCTTCTCTTATGATCAAAACATCAAGTTTAAATCTTCAGACGTTTGAACTGCTTTATTAAATGATGTATTTATTTATAGAGCTTTGAGAAAGATGAAGGTATTAAAAAAGCTTTAAAAAAGCTTTTACTTGTCATTTATTGATGATCCATTTATTATTTATGATGAAGCTGACAACTAACTACACCAGTCAAAGGGTAAGTTTGTGTAACGCTGTCACTCTGGTGTGCTAATAATACATGATGATGAAGATGGATGAAGATGCACATGACTGCATATTCAGAAGTGTTCCCAAAACCTCTGGAAAATGTGTGGATAAAACTATAAAACTAAAACTGATAATCAGAAGTTGCAGGTTTGATTCCCGTAAGAAACAACGTCTCCTTCAAGCTCAGGATGATCTGGGGTTCATTTATGACAACGGTTTCAATCTCCTTTAAATTGAATAACTAACAAACCGTAATTCTCTTTAGTTTCAGCTAAAGTTGTAGCAGCACTTTTTATTGCTGGTCATTCAAGCCCAGACCATTAACACTGTAAAGACTGACATGTGAAATAATAGGAAAATCTCATTTTGAACAGTTTATTGAACCTTCAGAAAAGATATGTAAAAATCATTATTGATAAATCAGGCTCATATAGTCTGATATAGTGAGAATATGGAGGGGGAAAAAATCTAAACTTTATTCAAAGACTCAAACTGAGCAAAGATATGCTGACATGTTGATATTCACATGCACAAAAGATGAAATTCTAATGCTAGTAATGTAAATAACTGAGATCTTTACAACAGTATAGTAAATACTTACATAAAATGATATAAATATCAATATTATCTGCCAATGACATGTCTTAGTAAGATGGGCAATGATGAATCACGATTAATCGTATCCAAAATATATACACATGCACGTATATATTTAAGAAAAAGTATAATCTATATATATATACAGTATATACATGCAAATATTTCTTAAATATATACATGCATATGTGTGTATTTATTTATACAAAATAATTATACACAGTACACACACATATATTATGTAAACACAAACTTTTATTTTGGATGCGATTAATCGTTGCCCAGCACCAATTTAAATGCATAGTTTCATGATCAAAGCTCTGTAGTTTACAAATACTGCAATGCAATTCTACCAATCTTGAATCTTCCATTTCTTTCGAAGTTGCTTGAGAAAGTGGTCGCTGCTCAACTTCAAACGTATTTATCACACAACCTCTATGAATGTTTCCAATCCACCTTTCGCACTCTCGACAACACTGAGAGACCTTCTTATGATCTCCTTATAGCCATTGACTCAGGCTCCATCTGCATTTTAATCAGTTAGACCTTTCCTCTGCATTTGACACAATCTCTCACCGCATTCTCATCTCATGACTCTCTGCTCTTGGTTTCTCTGAGTCCACTACTGTCTCACACGGTGTTCCCCAGGGTTCGGTACTTGGACCTCTTCTCTTCATCATCTACATGCTTCCTTTAGGTAACATTATCTGTCATCATGGCTTTAACTTCCATTGCTCCTTTCCCCACCAACTCCATATTGGCTTGTTTTGATGATATAAATGGTTGGATGACCAGTCATTTTCTGATACAGATCTATAACAGATCTACACTGCAAAAAATGCTTTTGTTACTTAATATTTTTGTCTTGTTTCCAGTCCAAATATATCAATTTTTTTTATTTTAGATAAGTAAATTGACATAAGAAATAATATCTTCTTTTCCGAATCAAAATCAAAACAAAAATAGTTTCTGTTTGAATTAAGATTATTTTTCTCACCCCACTGGCAGATAATTTTGCTTGTTTTAAGCAAAAAACTCACTTAATTTGTATTTATTTCCCCAGAAAACAAGACATAATATCTTATGGCATTTTGCTCATCTAGTAAATGCATCTTGATTTAAGAATTGTTCGATATTTGGACTGGAAACAAGACAAAGATTTTAATTAAGAAAAGCATTTTTTGCAGTGAGGCCCTTTGGATCAAGTGCATGAATGTAAAGTCACCTGTTTGTTCATGAACACATAGATGACAGGGTTGTAGACGGCTGCTGTTTTGGAGAAGAACGCGGGAGCGGCTGCCAGTCGAGGGTCCAGGTGAATGCTGGGATGAGCCGTGACCACGATGGAGAACGCAGCGTATGGAGTCCAGGCCACCATGAAGGCCACGATCATCACGACCACCATACGGGTCACCTGACGCTCAGGTTTCCTCGCATTACCCAGCCTGCCGTGGGTGTTGGACACCTGCAAACACACACGCAATGTCTGTTGACAAAATAATCGGTAGCGTGGCTATATTTGATGATGTAGAAATATAAGCCAGGTCAAGTCACCTTTATTTCTACAGCGCTTTGTTCAATACAGATTGTTTCAAAAGCAGTGAAAATGACAGAATCAATGATACAAACTTTATCAAACATGAGACGATTTCTGCTGTAAAGCAACTCTACAGAAAACAACAGTGTCATTTTTTAGCTCAATTCAATAACAGTTTCGATGCTGCAAAATTCATTCACTTTGAAAAGTCAAGATGATAAGACAATAGTGTCATTATTCGGCTCAATTTTGTTCAAGTTTTTGTTCTCATCCAATCGTGTCAGTCCAGTTGAATCAATAATATTACTGAGAATGATATATTCAGTGTCTTTTAAAACCAAATATACAAATAACCCAGCTAACAAAAATATATTCTGAGAATGTTTTGCTAACATTGAGTTTTAAAAACATTATATCTGAATGTTTCCTGAACGTCTTTTCCTGAAAAGTCAGAACGCTCCATTGTATCATTCTTCAAACATAATGTTACTTTTGAATGTTCTCAGAACATTCCGAAACAAGTGGTTACATTTAAAAAATGTCCAACTGAAACATTTCAGAAAAAACACACTCCATGACTGATGTATAAATAATGTTTTTGTTATTTGAACATTTTTAAAGACCAGATAACTTTAAAACTAACGTTCTATTAATGTTAATGGAAGAACGTTTGTTCATAACTTTGAGAGAACCTTGCTAGAATGTTTCCTGTTCTCTGGGAATGTTCTGTAGATAGTATTACTGTCTGGAAATCAGGTTTATCAGGCTTCAGATCAGTTCTAGGGTTTGTGTAAGCACTGTGTCAGTGATCAGGGGTCAGTTTGTTGTAATGATGGTTTGTTGGGATGATTAGGATTCAGTGAATCACACAGATGTTGTGGAGCGACTGACCTTTCTCAGCTTCTTGATCAGTTTGCAGTAACAGACGACGATCACTCCCAGCGGAAGAATGAAGCAGGTGATGAAGAACGTGATGATGAAGGTGTGGTCGTGGAAGTTTCCCGAATACCTGCGGTGGGACAAAATCAGCGAGTAGAGCAAAATATCTGATGAAGAATAAATAAAAAAAGAAGAATAATACATTTTTTATTTTTTATTATATACAGGGTCACATTTAAAACTTTAAATACTGTATATATTTATATATATATGTATATAATGTAGTGTTTAACTTTTGTCTTAGAAACAGATTTGAGGTGATTTTGTGTGTTTTCGCCCCAATGTGCTGCAAATCTGAAGTGTTATTTATGGATAAATGTTTCCACCACGGATTAAAAAAATAAAAATGCAACTGTGACCTTTTTTCCTCACAATCCACAATTTTCGCAATTGCGAGAAAAAGTCACAATCGAGAGTTTATATCTCACACTTCTGACTTACTTCCTCAAATCATTTTCAAAATAAAATACTTCTTTCTCGCCGTCGTAAGTTTCTCACAATTTAGATTTTTTATCCTCAGAATTTTCACAATTGCAAGAAAAAGTCAGAATTTCAAGTTTATAGCTTTTTTCTTAATAGTTATAAAGTCTGAATTGCAAGATATAAACTTGCAGTTCTGAGAAAAAAGTCAGAATTGTGAGATATAAACTTTCTTCCTCACAGTCGTGAGTTTCTCAAAATTCAGAATTGCAAGTTTGTATCTCGCAATTCTGACTTTATTTCTCAAAATTCTGAGATATAACCTTGCAATTGCAAGTTGTAAAGTCTGAAATGCAAGATGATGATTTAAACACATTTCTCACATTAAGTGACTCGTGCACATTTGTTACGAACATAAATAACTATTGAAGCTTGTTTCTGTCACAAAATAACTTGTATGGCAATGCATCCCATGGTGAATATGAAAGTCTCAGTCTAATCCAAAGCAAAATGCAGAATGTCTGAGTATAAAAAGAAAAGGGATCAAAATAACTCAGAGCCAGTAGCAGGAGGGATGAAGAAAAACTGCTGATTACACAATAAAACTGCAGGTCATTTACCCACCGTTCCCAAAACACCAGCGCTGGTTACTATTTATAATGTCTCTGAAAGGATTTTGTGTCTGATGCTTGTATTTTTGACCATGGCTAAAACTCTGGATATTTCTTTTTTTCATATAGCCTATTTTTTAGTCACGGGATTGTCAGACTGATAAAGCACATGATGATGAGTGAAGACAGAAATGACAACGGTAAAGTGGAGTATGAATAAGAAAACCTGGTGAGTATTTCATATATGGCCAAAATATGAATTAAAATAAATGAGCATGTCAGAAAAATGCCGACATGCTTGGATAAAAGGACTAATTAGTAGAGAAGAGACAATAAATCTGATGGTTAATTATCCTGCTGGTTTAGGCTTTAATGGATGAAGCTTGTCAAACTTTCACCCAAGAGTGCTTTTCCTCTTCATTTAACTCATGCTATATTGTGGCGTCCCTTGTTTGAAAATGAAACGTTTTTAGACAATTTTAGAAGATGTGGGTATGAAGAACCCTCAGAGATTGAATCTGAAACAAGCATGAAAGTTCTTTAAAGACATTCTGCACACACACACTGATAATAACGACCCTATAAAGGCTCGTCCACACGATAGACAGTGACGATGTGACTGAAATCACAACCAGTTTACGAACTTTCTGCATAAAAGCTGTTGGTGAAAGTAGCAAATATTGACGATTGATGAAGACACTTACGACAAACACTTTGTTCTGCAATACGTTACAACAGTGTTCCATTTCTCCATTTATTAATCTTGCTGAATTTTAATTTCAACATTTGCTTTTACCAACAGTTTCATGAAAACAACTAAATCCATTCATAAATAAAATAACCAATGAACAGAATAAGAACAATAAACGAAGATAAAGACTAGAGACTGCGGATTTTATCACTCAAACCAGTTTCTGCTGATGCTTTTGATTCTTTAAGAGGGAAAAGTTGCTCATAACTGCTGGTCTAGGATCAGTTTCTCCGTAATAATCAATTGAGATTTTAAAATAAATCTTGTTTTTCATGCTTGACCAGCGGCCATAAACACGCCACGTGTTATTAAGTGCACCATTAACATTAAATGCACTGTAAAAATAAGTGTAATTTTAACTGTAAAATATTGTAAAAACGCAAGTTCCCGTTTCCGAACAGTAAGTTCCCATTTCATGTCATTTTTACAGTAAAATACTGTTCAATGCACAGTTTTTAGAAGTAAAATGGCAAATCAAATTATATTATTATTAGTGTTATCATGACCTCCACGTAAATTCAGTGTTTTGAACATGGTTTCACATCATTTTCAAACGCAATTCTTGTTTAAGGCATAATGTGTGCATGTACATTTTATTTCAAAATGTATTGGTAGCACTTAACAATAAGAACTCATTTGCTAACATTAGTTAACAATTAGCTAACATGAACAATGAGCAATATGTGTTTTACAGCATTTATTTATTTTTTTCAATCTTTGTTAATGTTAATGAGAATACTATTTATTGTTCATGTTAGTTCACAGTGCATTAAGTAGGGATGCACCAATATGAACATTTTGGCTGATACCGATAATTCTTTATATTTGAACGCCAATAACCGATATATTGGCCGATAAATCAAAATCCAAATTTTTATATAATTTTTTAGAGCCTGATTTCAAAAACAAAAGTCTCATCATGTCCCAATCACACAATTATAATAATTGTCTGATTATAATGTTATGTAGCCGATATGACAGACTTGCGCTGCACATGTTGATTCAAAACATATTTCAAGCAATTGAAAACCATCATGTTGAACAGTGCGCATCTGAAGCGTATCAGCTGAAGGAAATAATCTATTATTTATCAGCTTTAAATTTCTAATTTTATTATCGGTTAACGATAAGAATAAAAATAACCATTTGATCAGCCGATACCGAAATGGTGGCCTATATATCGTGCATCAGCATTAAGTAATATTTACAGATGCAATGTTTGATTTTAAATATGTTTGTAAGTAATTTTTGTCTGTAAGTTCATGTTTACTAATGTAGTTATTGTAGAACCCTATTATATCAGCATTTTTAGCTGTTTTATGTGCGCTAATCCCCTTCACTAGTTCATGCAGTCCCGCAGTGTGATACATGATGTTGTGGTTCCTCACCAGTTGGGTTCACAGGTGGTGCCGATCTTGCTGACGGTGTAACTGCTCCAGCCCAGGACCGGTGGGATGGTCCAGATGAAGGAGAAGGTCCAAACGAACAGCAGACCCAGAGCCGCGTGTTTGCCCCGCAGACGAATGTTCCCCAGGGGTCGACAGATCACGAAGAAGCGCTCGAACGCCAGGACGGCCAGAGACCACAGGGCCACGATACCTGGAGGATCAGTCAGACTGATGAACACCAGACTGAGAACATGCTCTTCAGAAACACTTACATTCTCTCCCGCAGACAGCAACATCGTGTCGGCCCAGGGGTCTCATTTAGAAAACAACCCGTTCACACTAAATGCGTCTCTATAGCACGCATTGTGTTTATCGTGCAATTTATACGCGAAAATTAGTTTTTACATGCATATGATAGGTATTTAGAAGTGTTGTGGGGGGCGTGTGTATTACACGCAATAAAGTGCGTATCATATGCACTCGAAAAGTGCGTATTATATGCACATAAAACTAATTTTCGCGTATAAATTGCACGATAAACACAATGCATGCTATAGAGACGCATTTTCATGAGATCAGACTGATAAGACTGTGTGTAGGATCCTTACAAGTGTAGCCTACGTGCACCCGAAAGCGAAAAATGTCGTAGGCCTACGCCAAAAAATCTTAAGACTTATAAAAGCGTGCGAACGCCAGAACCTCCGCAAATTCCCTTTATAATCCCAGTCAGAGGAAGATTGTGTTCACATGCATCTCCTCCCCGAAATAACCATATATGAGCTTTCAACGCCTCGTTTTACTATGCATATCCTAATCTGCATGTCATTTGCATATGCATATTCATCCACGTGATTCCATGTTTAACGGTAATATTTTACGTTCCAATATTTCACCGTCATATTTTTAATATTAGGAAAATATGAGATACGGATGTGCGTCACATTAGGCTATCTTTCTAAAAATAATTTAGTAGCCGATCCTTGCCTTGTTTTTGAAAAACGAAATCAAATAGTAGGCCTATAAAATACATTTCAGAGAAAGTTTTTCTCAATCTTTTCTACTTATATTTTTAATGGAAACAGATAGGCCTTATTGTGCATTATTGATCATTATTTGCGTGCATTTCCTCAGTCCAGGAGTTCTGCTGTTATCATGCGCTAAGCAAACATTAAAACACAGCATGCCGCAGGAAAAGTGTTCAAAAGCATCGCATCCACTACACTTTTTTATATTCTAATAAATATAAATATAAATATTGTTGTTACTTCTCGATATGATTTGATGTAATTGAACTGCTTAACTCCATTAATGAGAATGGCATATTTAATCTAAATGTGTATATCAGATGCATGTAAAACATAGTTTAAATAATTTTTTTTATGTATTTACACTGTTATTGTGAACATGCACTGTATCTATGTTTTGGACTCATAAAGATTTAAAGTGCTTTTCCTTCATCAGTCCCTCAGATCTCCATCGGTGTCGCCAAACTGCTCCGTCTCTGATGTTCGCATGATCAGAGTTTGTGTGCAGGTGCGCTAATCTTCCCGTCAAGTTTGTTTTTATAAATCAGAACTTCTGCGTGTGAAGTGGCGTACGGCTCTATCAGGGCGACGCAACGGTTATAAATGAGGCCCCAGATCCGGCCCGCATCTGGAACATGTGGATTCAACGCGTACCGGATGTGGGCCGGATCCGGGCCGACACTATGTTGCTGTCCGGGCCGTGAGTTACATGCAAACATGAAGAGATGAACTTGCAGTTTCATAACTGATGAAACATTGACACTGTTATTGAACTAAATTAAATCAACATTGAACAGAATTCATCTGAATAATGACACTCACTGTAAAAAAAAAAAAAAAACATCCCCAAGTCAAAATTTTCTAGTGACTGGTCACATCTAAATTTTTCAGTTAGTCTGACCTATTATTTCTCATTGAGCCAATGTTAACAGACTATTGCAACAAGAATTGCACTTGGGCCAATTAAAAAATTTAGATGTGACCATGCAGTCACTAGAAAATTTTGACTTGGAGAGGTTAGAATTTTTTTACAGTGCTATTGTCTTCATTAGAGATGCTTTATAAGCTGAAATTGTTTTTTTAATATAATTGGTAAAATATTGAGACTTTGATTGAACTAGATTAAATCAACACTGAATAGAATTCATCTAAATAATGACACTATTGTCTTCATTAGAGATGCTTAATAAGCTGAAATAGATTTTTATTTTATAATTGGTAAAACATTGAGACTGTTATTGAACTAAATTAAATCAACATAATTACACTATTGTCTTCATTAGAGCTGCTTTATAAGCTGAAAATGAATTTGGTTTATAATTGGCAAAACATTGAGACTGATATTGAACTAAATTGTATCAACATTGAACAGAATTCATCTAAATAATGACACTTTTTTAGAGCTACAGCTGCAATTAAAGTCGTTTTATAATTCATGCAACAGTTATTTTCCTGCGAAGCGGCTTTGAAACCCTCTGTATAGTATAAAGCTCTATAGAAATAAAGCTGACTTGACAGTGATGCATTAGAGTTCAAAACATTTCTGAAGAAGATGTGTAACTCTTAACTCAAAGTGGACTCTTGCATTGAATTCTAAACACTTAAATTCTCATTCACTGAGTTGATCAACTTGTAAAGATAATCTGACAACCACAGAATGTCCATTTCTTTTATTTATAATTTGTGTTGGGTCATTTATTCTAATATATATATATATATATATATATATATATATATATATATATATATATATATATATATATATATATATATATATATATTATACCTATTCATATTTTAAGTGCACACAAAAATGTGTTATCTCAATATCTGAGACAAAATAAAATTAGGAAAAGTGTCAATTCAGAACATTAAATCTGCTTTATGCTAAATAATAACGTGCAATAAAATAAAGTAAGTGATGTTTGTTTTTTTTAACATAAACTCAAACTTCAGTGATTGAGCTTCCTATGACCAGAAGTTAGATAACTGAAAAGCCACATTTTTGACTGAACTTCCAGATTATTCCAGATAATAATTCACTATAATTGCACTGAAGATACCAAACATCTGCAGACTGACATTATCAAATCATGACATTTATAAAACTTCACAATATTTATTTTCCAGCATCATGTACAAACAACAGCTGCTAAACGAACAGAGAAAACAGAGGGAGCTGTTAACCTCCATGTGTCACTAAAGCCCTTTTACACAACTAACTGTAGAAACTCATTACTGTGTGACTGTTAAAACAGAACATATAGCCATATTGATTAATAAAGAGTAATTACCTCCAAGAAAATCGAATATGCTAAATGAATGATAATGTGATTGTGGGTCTGAGAAGACATGAATGGTAAATACTGACACCTGCAGTTCTGAAACAGATGTGAGAGCAGCTGTTCATCTGGATTATTATTACATGCATTTAATATGCTTTATTATTATATTTCATTATGGTTCTGAGATTGACTACTGTATGTTTAAGCAAAACTAACCTGTTTTTTTCCCATCAGCTTCTTTTATTAATGACCCTCTGGTCTTTTTGACCCTCTGACCCTCTGATCTCTAATTTTGCATAATTGATTTGATCATTATTTTCCTGATTATATTACAGTGAAGCTGTTTTTGAAACGCTAAAGAAATAAAGCTGACTTAGTTTCAGCTGTTTTTGATCATATGCACTATGGCAGGCTGTTTTGACTTTTATTTATTTGCAGAATATGAATTCTTCATATCAACAATTAAAATTTTACTAGTTAAAATGCTAAATCAGGAATGGGATTTCTACTAGGGACAATGGCAATTTTTGATTGATATAAAAATGTAGATTTTTTTACAATTCAGTTGTTGATATCAGACATTTGCACTACTAACCATGTAATTCTTGATATAAAAAAATGATGATTTTTGCTAAGAATTTGAATGACTAAGAATTGTATTCCTGAAGTAAAATTGCAATTTAAACTACCGGTAGTAAGAAATCAATTATTGATATCACCAATTGAATGGCAGCCTATGGTGGCATTTAACAAGTGACACTAGTAATACTAGCTGAGATTAAATCCTCGAAATCAATATTTCGTATTTCTGCGAGTGATGAATCCATTGCTGATATCAATTAACATTGTTACTAGTGGAAATGTAATTCAATAAAAATTTGGCATTTTAACTATATAGTGAAATGTGATCTGATATCAAGAATTCATATCCTGGGAATGATTAAAAGTCAATACGGCTTGCCATGCATACATGCACTTGATTAATACACTTCATTAATGTAATGCGTTAGCGATGTCGCTTTAGTTTGAACCCTGCGAAACTGTAGGAAAATACAATAACACAATCAAAACAGAGATAACTTTTACTGTGTTCAATCTTAAACACGTGATTTATTCATAGTTTTTATATCTGGGATTTCTGAAACCCAGACAAAATTAATAACATTATGCAGGATGTTTGAAGCATATGCATGTTCAAATAAATCTCTCAGACCCCAAAATAAAACCAGAGCAGTCACTTACCAAAATAGGTGACCGCAAAGCCCTCCAAAACACAAGCCCATTTACCCAAGAAGAAATACCCATGATAGTTAGTTAAAAAACTAATAGTCCCTCCAGTCAACGACACGAGGAAGTCCGCCAGAGAGAGGTTAACGATGATATAGTTGAGAGGTTTTCTGAGTTGAGTAAAGCGAAAAGTGACCAGCATGACAGCGAAGTTCTCGGAGAGAGAAGCCGCGGTCACGACGAACATCAGCGTCGCGAGGACTTTATAGTTCCAGGGCGCGATGAACGTTAGAGGACCGGAGAACGGGTCTTCTGCGTGGGACACACCGTTCACTGCCACCGGGAACGACTCCATCTCGCTAAACGAGTCTAAACACACCTACATCTGGAGAAAATCACCGTGCATCGCGAATCCAGCGCGTGCACGGACGGGTGTCAGCGCTGTCTGCTCTTGATCGCAGTGTAATCCGCTGTCCTGAACTTGTTGAGCGCGAGTGCTGTGGGTTTGTTGAGTTTCTCTGGCTGCTGGATGGTGTTTATATAGGCGAGCATCACAGGTCAGGTCAGGCCTTCATCGTCATCATCATCATCATCATCATCATCACTTCTGCGCGTTTGGCTGTCAAGGAATCACTCAGGTGTTCAATGGAATCAGGTTTTCATGCACACGCGCGTGATATATAAGATAACTTCATCCATTTGGCTTTAGAAACACACGCGCGTGATATATAAGATAACTTCATCCATTTGGCTTTTAGAAACACACACACACGCGCGTGATATATAAGAGAACTTCATCCATATGGCTTGAAACAAACACACACACACGCGTAACGCAGAGTCGATGCGCGCCCTTCCACTAACTCCAGTCATTGAACGAGCAAACGCGGGGACAGATAAAGGATTTCGTCCATAGTCTTTTCTCTGTGCTGTATATGCTCCTTCTCCACGGTGTGTGTGTGTGTGTGTGTGTGTGTGTGTGTTAGAGAGAGAATCGATGCCGGAGCGCGTGAAGAGCCGCAGCGCGCGCAACATCAGCCCTGGATCCAGCGCGATTGTTAACCCTAATTAGGTTGTCAATACAACGCAACCTAATGCAAAAACACGCTGATCATAAAGAAATATGAAATATGAAAAGATGCATCATAATATGACTTTGTATAATTAAAATGATTCCTGTAGAGTACGTTTTCTAAACCAAGCACTTGATAAAGCTTAGAAAGGGAACTTCTACTGCAGATTGTGTTATAGGAGACTTTGTCAGTTTTAATAATACTTCAGGTTGGGTTTATAATCATTTCTGTATAGATGCTAATATTAAAGTCACACTAATATTTGGTTTGAACAGTTCATGCAACACACTGAACACTCTAGCGGGGCAAGTTGTCACAGTAGCCTGCTATTATAGGCAGTTATTTTTAAGTTAATTTTGCACATAATAAATATATAACATAAAAATATTGGCCAACAGATATTTGATGATTTGATAATGTAATGTACAATATCTGTTGGCCAATGCAAATATTAGAATGCAGAGGCAACAAAATGTAAATAAAGTCTAAAGCAATGCAACAAAACAGAAGAAACCGCAGAACCGTTTGCTTATTCCTCAAAGAATCATCAGATGAGTAAATGATTCCCTTAGTTATTATTTATTAATATAGTGGTTCGGGAAATTAAATAAATGAGCATTTTGAACAAGGATGGATTTGTTGATCTGATCTCATTTGATTGGCAGCCATACAGTGTCTTTTTATTCTGATTCTCACCAGGAATAGAGCCGGGCCAAAACATGATGTTCTTCCTCAGTGTTTCTGTCTTGTTTTCCAGTATTAATATCTAAAAATCCATAAATCAAGATAAATTTACTGGAGAAGCAGAATGACAAGATCACAAGTGTTGTTTCCTGAAAAATGTATCATTTAGTTTGTGCTTAAAGCAAGAGAAAAAAAATTCTGCCAGTGGGTCAGAAAAATAATCTTGTTTTCCCTTTGAATACGTTTATTTTTCCGACTCCATTGGCAGATATTTGTTCTTGTTTTAAGCACAAACTCACATTTTGATACATTTTTCATTAAACAAGATTTCATATCTTCAGTCATTTTGCTTCTTCTCCAGTAAATGTGTCTTGATTTAAGCTGGAAAACAAGACAGAAACACTGAGGAAGAACATTATTTTTGCTGTGCATGAGGGATAAAAGTGATGCATCTCATGGAATATTGGCCTGAAATCCAAGAGGAAACACTTCTTTTTAGTAAAGTTTTAGCTTTCCATTTGATTTAAAGTTGAAGGAGTTTGTAATATAAACTCGTGAATGTTTTATCTTATGCGTGCGTCCTCTGTAGGTTGAGCTGCAGTACAGCTTGTAAAGGTTACACACACACACACACACACACACACACTGAACACCTGCAAATGAGCCGCAGGTCCGTCACAGGCAATAAATCTTCATCTTTGCAGCGCTGGCAGGATTCGGGATCAAAGCGGGCCACCAGCAGAACAGGCAGAACCGGCAGAACCAGCAGAACCAGCAGAACCAGCAAAACCGGCAGAACCAGCAGAACCAGCAGGACCAACAGAACAGGCAGAACTAGCAGAACCGGCAGAAGCGACAGAACCAGCAGGACCAACAGAACCGGCAGAACCAGCAGGACCAACAGGACCAACAGAACCGGCAGGACCAGCAGAACCGGCAGAAGCGGTAGAAGCAGGGTCATCTTCTGAGAGTTTGAGTCCTTCATCTGTCCTTCGCTTCTTCAGCCCTAAAGACTCACTGCTGCATTTATGAAGCCTGTCAGTTTGAGTGAACAGGAGAAGCTTTTATGCTGATCTGGGTCTTGTGTTTTTCTTTGGGTGGAGATGATCCTCATTCAGAGTCTAAAAACTCTGTTTTTTGTGTGTGTGTGTGTGAGTGTGTGTGTGTGTGTGTGTGTGTGTGTGTGTGTGTGTGTGTGTGTGTGTGTGTGTGTGTGTGTGTGTGTGTGTGTGTGTGTTTAAGTGTGTGTGTGTGTGTGTGAGTGTGTGTGAGAGTGTGTGTGTGTGTGTGTGTGTGTGTGTGTGTGTGTGTGTGTGTGTGTGTGTGTGTGTGTGTGTGTGTGTGTGTGTGTGTGTGTGTGTTTAAGTGTGTGTGTGTGTGTGTGTGAGTGAGTGAGTGAGTGAGGAAGTCAACAAAGTTGACAACTGTTAGTCATGAAAGTAAATTGAAATTCACTTTATTTCATTAATATTCTCTGCAATTAGTTGTATGTTAGATTTAACAAGCATTTTTTGTGATTGTAAATGCGGAATCTGTCATTTTACTTTATTTTTTTTGAAAGGTCGTCGTTTTCCATATTTAGGGGATCCAGTAAATTACACATTTCTGAGGAGCATTTAAACACAATAATGAAGCGAACACTGATCAGACTCTATAATCTACAACGCAGTGACATTTACTGTAACTAGCAGGCGTTTGTAAAGGTTAATCTCTCATTCATGCTATAGTTCATAAAGGCTGCATGACAAAGGCTTGTGAGGAACGAGAAGGTTTCATCCGTTTCAAAAAGAGTGAAATGCATTAATAGGGACATTTGCATGTCAGGAGATTTAAACAGGCATGAGAAGAACTAGCATGAAGTCTTTGTTTCACACAGCTAGATAACTCTCCTTTCAAATGTCACGGAAAACGCTTCCGTGTCAAATCATCATGACTGTCGTCAGACCTGAAGTGAGATCTTAATAAAAATGAGCATGATGATATGATCTAATAAAAATGATGATTTACAGACGGTCCAGATGGGATTATGAACGCTGTATGAAGCCTGCATTTACTCAGACTCAGCTTGATTATGAATAAAACATTTTAAAAGAAAATTTCGACTTTATATCACGCAATTATGACTTTATAACACACAATTTTGACTTTATAACACACAATTCTAACTTTATAACACAATTTATATCACGCAATTCTAACTTTATAACACAATTGCAACTTTATATCGCACAATTCTGACTTTATATTGCGCAATTCTGACTTTATAACACAATTGCAACTTTATATCACACAATTCTGACTTTATAACACGCAATTCTAACTTTATAACACAATTGCAACTTTATATCACACAATTCTGACTTTATAACACGCAATTCTGACTTTATAACACAATTGCGACTTTATATCACGCAATTATGACTATATCACACAATTATGACTTTATATCACGCAATTCTAACTTTATAACACAATAGCAACTTTATATCACACAATTATGACTTTATATCACACAATTCTAACTTTATAACACAATTATGACTTTATATCACACGATTATGACTTTATATCACGCAATTCTAACTTTATAACACAATTGCGACTTTATATCATGCAATTCTGACTTTATATCACACAATTCTGACTTTATAACACAATTCTGACTTTATATCACGCAATTATGACTTTATAACACAATTTATATCACGCAATTATGACTTTATATCACGCAATTATGACTTTATAACACAATTTATATCTCGCAATTCTGACTTTATATCACGCAATTATGACTTTATAACACAATTTATATCACACAATTATGACTTTATATCACGCAATTATGACTTTATAACACAATTCTGACTTTTTATCACGCAATTCTGACTTTATATCACGCAATTATGACTTTATAACACAATTTATATCACACAATTATGACTTTATATCACGCAATTATGACTTTATAACACAATTCTGACTTTACATCACGCAATTATGACTTTATATCACGCAATTATGACTTTATAACACAATTGCAACTTTATATCGCGCAATTCTGACTTTATATCACACAATTGCGACTTTATATCACACAATTCTGACTTTATATCACAATTCTGACTTTATATCACGCAATTATGACTTTATAACACAATTGTGACATTATATCACGCAATTTTGACTTTATAACACGCAATTGTGACTTTATATCATGCAATTCTGAGATAAAAAGTCGCAATGGCTTCCATAGTTCCAAACCCATATGATGTTACATTTTGATGATGTTACAGGAGAATTTAAAAGATTATATCTATACACTGTAAAAAATTTGTAACACTCCCAAATCAAAAATTTCAATTGACCGATAACATCTACATTTTTCAATTGGCCCAAGTGAAATTCTATACATTTAATTTTAGAATTTACAGAATTTCACTTGGGCCAATTGAAAAATGTAGATGTTATCGGTCAATTGAAATTTTTGATTTGGGAGTGTTACAAATTTTTTACAGTGTATTTATACACGTATATAAATGTGTGTGTGTGAGAGAGAGTCTGTCATCTGCTTTAAATCTTAACAAGATAAGATGCTCACTGCACATGTCAAACGACTTACACGCTGATATTTGTGTCTTTTATGGACGACTGCATTCGAGTCATGTTGAATAAACCTGAGCCGTACAACAGTGTGCCTTCAAACCTTCCCATGATGCCGAGTTCTGTTGTATGATTCCAGATCATTCCTGACAGCTGCCATCAAACACAGAGAAGAAGAGCTTCATGTGGGATTCAGCAGGAGTGACTTCCTGACTTCTGCTCAACTCCGTGCCGATACTGGATAAGAGTAAATCAGTGGTTTAATAGACTACGACAAGTGTTATTCTTCCTTTCCTCAAGCTGTGCAACGGCTGTTATTAAAGCCAGTGACCCATGACAGCAACACATGAGATCAGCTCTACCATAAACTATGATGGGTTTCCACAGAAAAACAGCAGAAGGATAAATATCACTATTGATATTTTCTATGTGTAAAAAGGGTTGCTACATCAAATACAAAAATGATGTTCTTCCTCAGTGTTTCTGTCTCGTTTTCCAGCACAAATGTCTAAACACTCTTACCCTTCGCGTATCGGTCAGAAAGAAAAGAAAGAAAAAAAAAGTTCATTCTATTTCAATAAAATGGACTATATTTTAAGTTCGATAATGTTTTTTATTTCATATTTTGTATTTTTAGGAGATTTTATGGTACTAAAATATACTTACACTGTATTTTTAATCTTTCTGAGCATAGACCTGAAAATGAAGTTTCCAACTTAAACTGGTAAATCTTGAATGCTTTGGCTCACAGACTTTTCAAAGATGACACTTGACAGATTATTGCTGAAGTGAAAAAAGTTAAGAGTGAACTTTAAAAAAAGTTTTAAAAAAATTACATTTATTGTTATGAAGAATGCACAAAAATACAATTTAAATCAGTCAAAGCGTTTATTGTCATATGCAGTGAGGAAACCAAATGTCCCTGTACAATGAAATTCTTTGCTGTCCATATCGAAGTATGTTAAAACACACACACACACACACACAAACAAAAAATAAAAATGCTGTAAAGATAAGAATTAGACTATAATATATTAAAATATAGTACATCTATATATGCAAATGTGCAAAATTACATTAAAGTGCAATGCATCTCCATGATAATACCAGAAATAACATTAGCAGATGTGCAATTGTTATTATCACTGTACCACTGGCTTATCCGTTTAAAAGTCTGATAGCTGAGGGGTAGAACGAGTTCATAAATCTGGAAGTCCGGCATTTCACACTGCTATACCTCCGACCCGAGGGTGGAAGTTTGACCAGTCCATGCTGAGGGTGGGTATGGTCTTCAATGATGGAGGCAGCTCTCCTGTGGACTCTGCGATGGTAAATGGCCTGCAGAGAAGGCAGTGGAGTCCTGACGATCTTCTCATCTTCTTCTGTTTTTCAAAAAACGTTTTACTCTAAAAGTGCAAGAAAATCAAAGCCATAAATCTAAACAAGTTATGCTCCAAATCTGAGGTTGATATCTCAAAAAATGATCTTTCAGTGAGATGTTGTTCGGCTGTAGTACCAAACGCTTCCACTAGAGGAAACTCTCACATTCATTTCCAATGCACAAGTGTGACTATTTTTTTCAGTCAAGTCAAGTCTATGGCAAGCCATCTTAGCTTAAATTGTACCCAGCGTTACTTGTCGTAATTGCATTTTTACTAGTAAGAATTGATTTAGAGAGCTCTACAATTCAATTCTTACTAGTAGCAATTACAATTAGAGAGCTCTACAAATGAATTCTTACTAGTCATATGTCTCCATTGACTTCAATTCATTTTTAATTAATATATATATAATTTGTAGAGCTCTCTAATTGGAATTGTTAATAATTGAATTGTAGAGCTCTCTAATTGAATTCTTACTAATACAATTACGACGAGCAACACTGGGTACAATTTAAGCTAAAACGGCTTGCCATAATCGCAGAGCTCTTTAATTCAATTACAGAGCTCTGCAATTATACATATCTTTAATTCGTTTTTTTACTAGAGAGCTCTGTAATTGTAATTGTTACTAATAATAATTGAATTAGAGAGCTCTCTAATTGTAATTCTTACAAGTACAATTCAATTGTAGAGCTCTGTAATTAAAAATGAATGGAAGTCAATGGAGACATATGACTAGTAAAAATTCATTTGTAGAGCTCTCTAATTCAATTCTTACTAGTAAAAATGCAATTACCATGAGTAACGCTGGGTACAATTTAAGCTAAAACGGCTTGCCATACAAGTCAGCTTTATTTCTATAGCGCTTTTTACAATACTGATTGTTTCAAAGCAGCTTTACAGAGATAACAGGAAAATAATGCAAGAAAGTTTGTTTCGGCTGCACATCAGATCCAGAAGAAAAGTAAGTATAAAGACCGTTTAACCTTTTTTAATCATGTCCATGTTTTTTTTTTTTTTTTTTTTTTTTTTCACATAGCAAGTGCCAGAAACTTTACCAAGTTTAGAACCATTCTGATGAAGTAAACAAAAAAAAAACTAAAAAACTTTAATTCTTTTAATTTTTTAAAACATAAAATAAATTTGAAAAAAGACCGAAGAGAGGTTTAAATCAAGATACATTTACTGGAGAAGCAAAATGAAGTCTTGTTTTCTCAACAAAAAAGATCAGTGAATAAGAAAAATAAATCTGACCATTGAGCCAGAAAAATAACCCTAATTTAAAGGGAAAACAAGATTATTTGTTCTTGTTTTAAACACAAACCTTTTTCAACACTTCAGTAATTTTGCTTCTCCAGTAAATGCATCTTGATTTAATAATGTTTAGATATTCCACTGGAAAATAAGACAGAAACACTGAGGAAGAACATCATTTTCTGCAGTTAAGGCAAAAAAACAACACAAACGGTTGCATTGCAAACACATGGAAACGCATGTGATGCTCTCAAACCGCAGGACTCAAGAGGCGTTAGAGCTTCCTACAAACGTCTTATTATTCAGGTATCTACATGTGATAATGTCAAATATCCAACTTTAATTAACTTTATTCAACTGAGCTGAATGAGAAAACCACCATAGAGGACTGAGTCTGTGTGGCGAAGCTGCAAAACAGGTTTTGTTAGCGGTGACAGTTTCATTAAGATCTCTTGATTGGGTCTTGCGTGAATGTAATGAGAGAGAAAGATTGAATACTGCAAATTACAAAGAAAGTTAATACTATGATAGAAAAATAAATAAAGATGTTCTTCCTCAGTGTTTCTGTCTTGTTTTCCAGCACAAATATCTTAATATTCTTAAATCAAGATACATTTACTGGAGAAGCAAAACTGAGTGAAGATATTAAAGTCCCCCTGTAGTCAATCATTTAATCCCTTAAAACCAAAAATGTCTTCATGCCTTAAAATATCTTGACTGTAACTCGACACCCTTGCCTCATTTAGTATGCGCGGATCTATGAATATGCAAATGAGCCCCGCCTCCACTTACTCACTCAGCTCAGAGATCCACTGGTTGACAATCACACGTTGATCTGATTGGTTACAAGGTAGTTTGTGACGTCAGAAACACCAGCGATTTCAAAGCGTGTGTTTGAGACTGTCTTTGGTTCACTGCAGTTTTAAGGAGGAAATACTCAGCAATGGTGTCGACTTATGAATTTACACATGCTTTGTCTTTGAGCATATTAAAAACACCACGTATAAACAATGGAGTCTAAGTGACCCCATTGGTTAAGCATTAACTCGCTTCATTTTGATACATTTTTCAAAAACATCATTTTGCTTCTTCTCCAGTAAATGTATCTTGATTTAAGAATGTTTAGATATTTGTGCTGGAAAACAAGACAGAAACAGTGAGGAAGAAGAAGATTTTTTCCATGACTCACCCGGGCTTCTTCAGAACCAGAATCATCATATTAAATCTGCGTAAAATTAGAGCATTTTTATTTTCATAATCTTTGCTGATGTGATACGATGGCATAAGAGTTGAGAAGCAACAATACTTCGGTGAGGGAACTTTCTTAGATATATGCACCCTTTGCCTTTTCATAAATCATTCACAGTTGAGGGTTTGACAGGCTGAAAGACAGCAGGAATCTGTATTCTGCTCTTGAATCTGAATACTTGATCAGGTTGTGGCTTGTGGGATTTGTATATGTTTCTCCAGGAGGATTCGCTACACAGGTCATGAAATGGGCGGATTGGTCATGAACATGTTCAAATCATCAATCAAAAACGTCTTTCAGAACGTGGCAGCCACGATGATGCCGAACAGGTGGCCTGGATCCCGAATGGACAATGAAATAAAAGACGACAGCAAAAACAACCGGAGAGATTCATTTCCATTTCAAAGGATTCTGATGCGATGGCGTCTCGGACTCCGGCGTTGTTGTGAAGAAGTCCGAACACACTGAATGAGTTCAGCGCTCTTGAACAGGCTGCGATTGAAATATCAGATATGAGAACCTGCTTTTGTCTGTTTCTGAGGAGAATCTCACTTGTTAGTTAAAGCTACCAGAATTATGATGGAAACTCACAGCACACAAAACTACAGTAGTCAACAATTAAAGTGGATCAAAACCTTTTATTAAAGGATGACTACGGCTATGGGCACGAACATGTCCTTAAAACCACCCTTAACGTTCGTTTTCAAAACTGTGCGACTCACCGAGTGGTTAGTGGTGTTCGTTGATGATTAAAAACAAATATATCGGCGCAATGTATGATTTCAATCCGTGTTATTTGCTATAGTGGAACTATTTTTTCAGATACCTCACAACCGCGGGTAAGGGTTGTTTTAAGGACATGTTCGTGCATGACCGTAGCCAGCCACTCTGAAGCGCTCAAAGGCGATTCTAGACGAGTCAAAGAGTCGAGACGGGACCCATCGTCAACATTTCTGTGTCCAGTGTCCACCACCACTCTAGTTCATCCAAAACAAACCAGGAAAGACTAAAGTGCTAAATACTGGAAATATCCTTTAAAGTTATACATTAATTTAAAAAAATACACGTTCTTGTCTAAGGACAACTTTGATGAACTTTTTTGATCCAATTCAAATGTTGACTGTATTTTGAAGGTTGAACTGCTTTTATCTCAATTACTGGTATTTTTTACATGGCTGTGAAACATGGATTTTTTTTGAATAACGCGCAAACGAATTTGAAGAAGAGCATGCCAACTGAACATGAGGCCATATCTGTGCAAGACTTCAGTGTATTCTAACCAAACTTGGTGTGTGTTACGACAACCATGACATGAGGCTACCTGCATAGTTTCGGCGCAGTGCCACCTAGTGGTCAGAAGAAATAGACTTTTTTGCTGATAACTTCTGAATGCCTTGGCCGAAAATGACAAAACTGGTCTCTTTAGATTCCCCGCATCTTGTCGTCTTTTCCCATATTGGTCGTTTTGGCCATCGAACACTCTGAATTTTGTCATTAAATGCTGTATTATACGAATGCATTGGTGTATCATTACGAAACTCAGAATGTGTCATCGGCACCATGCAATGAAAAAGTCTTGGTTAATGAAACTGGTCTTAATAGATTGCTTGGGTCATGCCGATATTATCATATTATATATCTTGGGTCATCCCAGATATTAAATAAGATTATGAAGTCACCTGTGAACAGAGATACCATATTTAAATCAGATCTTTCTATCCCGCTACTTGAGTCAAAACGAAAGTAATGCAAAATTGTTTGCCTTTTTTTTTTTGCTTATTCATTTAATAATTTTTTGTATTATCTGTTTAAATGCAATCCTCTATGTCCCTCTTACCAAGTCAATTGTTCTACTCAGTGTTAATTTCAACTCCTGACAGAGTGACTGCATCTGTGATTTTTCAGCCATTTTGCCATCTCAAATCATCTTGTTATAAAAGCACAATAGAAACATGTCAAACATATTTATTATAGAGGGAAACATGGATTTGTCTACTTGGATAAAGCTATGGTTTACGAGAGCATGTGAACTGCTGAGTTACACGTTTCTGACAACAGTGTCATGCAGTCGCGATCAACTGAACACGGAAGTCACATGTTCTAATGTAACGGTTGTCATGGCAACCCGCCACTTTCCTTCATTAGTCTTAGACGGATAATTAGGTTTCTGAAAGCCGTGGTATTTATCTGAGGACAAAGTGAGGCTGACAGCTGTTTATCCCTCTATCACACAAAAGAAGAGAAGCCATAAAACACCTGAAGACCACAGGCAGAAAGAGAGACTGTTTGCAAATAAATCACACTGAAATGAGCATTTTTGGTCATGTTCACAACCCTAAAACAAGCTTTACAAAGTAAATAAAGTCTACTTCGAAGTCAAGCTTATTTATTTTTCATAACACACATTATTGCTTCAAAGCTGATTTGCAGAAAATCGTGATGTTCTAGTCAAAGAGACTGAAACTGCGCTACAAATAATCCATATCCGTCAGTTTGACTGCATGAATGAGCTTTAAAATGTCCTCCATGTTCTCATGTCTAGACTTTAGACAATAATATAACTCTTGTGGCAAGATCTCTTTGTTTTCCTCCTGATTATTTTCATTTTCCCTCTTTATCCCGATGAAAATTCCTGTATGAAGAATGACATCATGTACTGCTCATCTGTGGTCTGCTCTCCCGATTTAATTTACGATATATCCCATGAATAATTCACGGGAATGCACTGGGAATCGCTCATTTTTTTCCCTAAATCCTCACTTCTCTTTCCAGGTTTGTTTTCACACGGATGCTTTAAAACCGAATTATCTCCCTTTTCACTTCTAATCTGTTACAATGAAATCACTTTGAATAATTACCACTCAATGTTCCGGTTATTGAACATTTTTGATTAAGGCAACGTGTTGCATAATACAGACAGTAATATTTAACATGTCCGTAATATAGCTGTGGAAATAATCAGGGTTTTTTCATGGTCAGTGGTGGTAAATTGTTAATGCTTTTACACTTTTAAATGACTTTTTAATGTTCGATTTAGGGTTGCACGATATGAAAATTTTGTTTAGTACCGATAATTATATTTGTAAGCCGATAACTGATATATTGGCCGATAAATCCAAATCATTTTTGACAGCCTGATTATAAAAACAAAAGTCTCATCATGTCCCAATCACACAATTATAATGATGTTCTCGTTATATTTTTATGTAGCCGATATGACAGACTTGTTGCACTGAACCGTATTTTCCTTTTTAAAGTGATTTTCTATCATATTTCAAGCAATTCAAAACCATAATGTTGAACAGTGCGCATCTGAAGAGTCTCAGCTGAAGGAAATAATACATTATTTATCATCTTTTAATATATCGGCCAAATTTTCTTATCGCCCCGATAACGATAACATTAAAAATAATCATATATCGGCCGATACCGATATGGTGGCTGATATATAAAGCACATGCAGGACACGCACGAGAATGAACATCTGGAATCTTTAAATATCTTGTGTACAATATCGCTTTTACATTGGCATGATTACATCTACAGTCTCCATATCCATGTCTAATCAAGTCTAGGATGTATTGTAAGAGTTCTATTGAACTCCGCTCTATTGAAACGCTCCACACGTCAGTGTTTGTAGGAGGCCAAACCTTTATTTATTAAAGCACAGACAGACTCATGAGGGTCAACACAGATATACAGGCTTTTGTAGCCTTACACAATGATATCTGTGCTTCAACAAGCCGTCCTGCATCTGCACTGTTCATAACTACACTAGCAACCCTGATAATAACAGCATAACTCAACTCTTTCTTCAAGATGTTTTACAGTCACTGTTCGCTTCAGACATCTGTACTCGTCTGTACTCGTCTGTCTGTACTCACCTGTACTCGTCTGTACTCATCTGTACTCGTCTGTACTCGTCTACTCGTCTGTACTCGTCTGTCTGTACTCGTCTGTCTGTACTCGCCTGTACTCGTCTGTCTGTACTCGCCTGTACTCGTCTGTCTGTACTCGCCTGTACTCGTCTGTACTCATCTGTACTCGCCTGTACTCATCTGTACTCGCCTGTACTCATCTGTACTCGTCTGTACTCGCCTGTACTCGTCTGTACTCGTCTGTCTGTACTCGTCTGTACTCGTCTGTCTGTACTCATCTGTACTCGTCTGTACTCATCTGTACTCGCCTGTACTCATCTGTACTCGTCTGTACTCGCCTGTACTCGTCTGTACTCGTCTGTCTGTACTCGTCTGTACTCGTCTGTCTGTACTCGTCTGTCTGTACTCGCCTGTACTCGTCTGTCTGTACTCGTCTGTCTGTACTCGTCTGTCTGTACTCGCCTGTACTCGTCTGTACTCATCTGTACTCGTCTGTACTCATCTGTACTCGCCTGTACTCATCTGTACTCGTCTGTACTCGCCTGTACTCGCCTGTACTCGTCTGTACTCATCTGTACTCGTCTGTACTCTGCAAATGAGGCGGGGACACTTTTAAAGCAGCATTTACACTGCAAACATAAATCTACACCGACTTTTTAACAACACATGTACTCCAGATAAGCAGTGTACAAAATCATTTTTGAAGTTCTTTAAAAAAAAAGAAAGATTATTGATTATTTTGATTAAGGTTTAAATTATATATATATATATATATATATATATATATATATATATATATATATATATATATATATATATATATATATATATATATATATATATATTTACTGAATAGGACATGAACATTTGAAGAAGACTTTAAAAAAAATATATACACATTTTATAAAATATTAAAATATCTCTCTCTCTCTCTCTCTCTCTCTATATATATATGTATGTATATATATATATATATATATATATATAGTAGAAAATATATGTATGTATATATTGTGTATATATTTGTTCTACTATGTATATATATATATATATATATATATATATATAGTAGAATTTAAAAAATATGTATACATGTATATATAATTTATAAAAGAAAATTATTCTTTTATATAATTTTTTTTAAATATGTATATATATATAGTAGAAATAATATTTTATAATATAAAATAAAACATTTATTTTTCCACTATATGTATATATATATATATATAACACTATTTAAGCCAATCTTCTTTAAAATTGTACATTTAATTCAATGTTTTACTTTTCTTTTTAATTGAAATCTTTTGAGTGAAAAATGTTTCAAAGTAGATCCTACACCAATTTCTTTTTTCCAGTGTAGCAACATCACAAAACTAGATCAGTAAAGTAATGTGTTCACATTGGATGCAGATTCACCATTTATATTTCTGTGCGTTACATAGGTTAATGTGTCATTATATTATTTTTGCAGATGTTTCAATCACACTTCACAAGCTCACAGCTCAGCTATAATGATTACAGGATTTATTTCGCCATAATGCTACAGATTCACCAAAACACATATTAGTTTAATCTTGTGATCCCATTGCTTTATTCATAGACTACGATGTTCTATCATGTAAAGAGCATTAAATATCAGACATAGCTGTTTGATTCAGACCCAGGCACACTAAACTGATTTTACACGCACAAACGCTTCAGGAGAACATCTTGCTTTGGAGGCCAGTTTCATTTGCTTGAGCTTTGTTATAGGAAATGAGAAGACATGATGTAATTGGAGAATCCAAAATCCAGAGATTAAGAAAACAACCTCCTGCTCCAAAATACGGGAAGTCGTATCGGAGTCAGGTGACAGTAATATCTCTGCTAGGAGTCAATGCGAAACTTCAGAATTCTCTTGGGAACGGTTTGTTCTCCTAGTTGAGTTGAAAGACACACTGCAAAAAATGCTTTACTTACTTAGTATTTTTGTCTTGTTTAAATGAAGATGCTTTTACTAGATGAGTAAAATGCCATAAGATATTATGTCTTGTTTTCCAGGGGAATTCATCAAAATTAAGTGAGTTTTTGCTTAAAACAAGCAAAATTATCTTCCAATGGGGTGAGAAAAATAAAATTGTTTCTGTTTGAATTAAGATTATATTTCTCACCCCATTGGCAGATAATTTAGCTTGTTTTAAGCAAAAACTCACTTAATATTGATTAATTCCCCTGGAAACCAGACATAATATCTTATGTCATTTTACTCTTAGTAAATGCTTCTTGATTTAAGAATTTTTTGACATTTGGACTGGAAACAAGACAAAACTAGTAAGTAAGAAAAGCATATTTGCAGAAAGTCATTGAGCACCAGTTGCTTAAAGAGAAGGTGTTGTTTTCTCTTTCTCTCAGACTAATATGTCTTCATTTTGAGAGCAGGCAGAAGAAGCAATATTAATGCAATCACGATGAGTGAAATTGATTGCGAGTGACCAGAGGTCCCGTCTCCGAACCGGATTTGCTCCCAGGACCAGTTCATCTCCATCAGGGAGCAAATGAGCCGTCGTGAGCGCAGAGAGCCATTCAAATGGGGATGAATGGGATCTGGATTCCAGCGGAGAACGAACAAGCAAACGTCTGGGGAAAAGCAGGCCTGCGCTCCTGCCGAGGAAATCAATGACCGCCTCGCTAATGAGCGTTTAACAGCTAATGTGTGTTGAAGTCACTAATTACAATAATTCTAATAGTTAACTAAAACTATAAGATAACTTAAGTAAAATAAAACATTAAAACTTGGTAACACTTTACAATAAGGTCTCATTAGTTAATGCAGTAACAAACAT
>JAJAQA010000020.1:34587833-34605333 GCA_021464565.1 Rutilus rutilus
TTATCATTAAACACAAAGTCTGAGCAGTGAAAATTGCTTATATTTTATTTATTAAACACTAAAAGTCTGAGCAGTGAAAATTACTTGTATTTTATTTATTAAACACTAAAAGTCTGAGCAGTGAAAATTGCTTGTATTTTATTTATTAAACACTAAAAGTCTGAGAAGTGAAAATTGCTTGTATTTTATTTATTAAACACTAAAAGTCTGAGCAGTGAAAATTACTTGTATTTTATTATTAAACACAAAGTCTGAGCAGTGAAAATTACTTGTATTTTATCATTAAACACTAAAAGTCTGAGCAGTGAAAATTACTTGTATTTTATTATTATTATTATTATTATTACTATTATTATTTTATTTTATTATGAAATTGCTTTTATTTTATCATATTCAAAACATCTGAGCAGTGAAATAGCTTTTTTTTAATTAAATTCAAAGAAATTCTATTTTATTACTAAATACAAAAAAATATGAGTAGTGAAATCTGCTTGATTTTTTTTAAATACATTTAAAAATGTATTCTATTTTCATTATATTCAAAAAGTCTGGCCAATGAAAATTGCTTGTATTTTATCATTAAACACAAAGTCTGAGCAGTGAAAATTGTTTGTATTTAATCATTAAATTAAAAAAGTCTGAGCAGTGAAAATTACTTGTATTTTATTTTTAAACACAAAGTCTGAGCAGTGAAAACTGAAAGCTTCTATTTTATCAGAAAATTCAAAATATCTGAGCGGTGAAATTGCTTTTATTTTATCATATTCAAAACATCTGAGCAGTGAAATTGCTTTTTTTTATTCAAAGAAATTCTATTTTATTACTAAATGCCAAAAAGTCTAAGCAGTGAAAATTACTTGTATTTTATCATTAAACACTAAAAGTCTGAGCAGTGAAAATTACTTGTATTTTATCATTAAACACTAAAAGTCTGAGCAGTGAAAATTGCTTAGATTTTATTATTAAACACTAAAAGTCTGAGCAGTGAAAATTGCTTGTATTTTATCATTAAACACAAAGTCTGAGCAGTGAAAATTACTTGTATTTTATCATTAAACACTAAAAGTCTGAGCAGTGAAAATTGCTTGTATTTTATTTATTAAACAAAAAAAGTCTGAGCAGTGAAAATTGCTTGTATTTTATCATTAAACACTAAAAGTCTGAGCAGTGAAAATTGCTTGTATTTTATTTATTAAACAAAAAAAGTCTGAGCAGTGAAAATTCCTTGTATTTTATTTATTAAACAAAAAAAGTCTGAGCAGTGAAAATTCCTTGTATTTTATTTTTCATATACTGCCAACTGCAATTTGTACTCACATTTGGCGCTTGGTGAGTGTTAATTTTAGGCCCTGCTTGAAAGTATTATGCGATCATTTAAGGCATTTCTCCTTTTTGGCATAAAGGGTTCTTTAAAATTGAGTCAAGAACCACAATTTTCTATTTAGATCTCCACTGAACCTTTTTTTAAGAGTGTATTTTCTCAATACATTAAAAAATTGCAATTTATCAGCATAACCATTTGAAAGGTTGATTTGAAACATGAATTTCCAATTCAACTGATGTGAGAATATCTTTGTTTGTATTTTGTTATGCTTTAATAATAGCAGCACTGAGCCTTATGAACAAAACCATTATTTGAGATCTGACAGTGCTCAGTCACTTATTTACTAACATCTGATGGAAACAGAGCAATGCATTTTAAATCCCACAAATAAACTTTAAAAAGAAATCACTGTATGAGATTCAGTGTGCACTAATATTGAACAGAACTGAATCAACATTGAACTGACTTGATCTGAATAATAATAACGGCACATCAACAACATGCAATGCATTTTCATCCGTGCCAGACAGACCGGTGATTAATCAATAGCTCCTGTTTGGACACTGTTTACAGTGTATTTTTCTGAGAATGTCATATCTGTTTACTTTCTATCCGCTGGATGAGACGTGGGATTCGCCGTGCCTAAACAGAAACCAATAACAGGGCCGTAGCCTCCATGACAAGCCTCTCCAGGGGGATATCAGTGTAAAATTTCCGGTGGCTGATGCCTGGAGATCTCTTTATATCTTAGTGGACTGGCTTTACAGAGTCTATGTGTGTCAGAGGCTTTTCCCGATGAGCCAAGCGTTCATTGCTGAGATGAGCCAGGCATCAGAGAATAATGTTATTGCATCTGCTGGCGAATCCTCAAGCGGTTCAGAAACACAGAACTGTAATTTACTCTCAACAGAAGAGCTGGCATCTTCACTAAAACGCTCCCCGTGCTGCTGTCGTTCAGGCCATGAAAATAAAGTGCTTCACATCACAGAACACGTCAGCTCGAGGGACAAGAATAGCGATAACATTATCAGTCAAATGATTTTTGGAAAATTGCTTGTATTTAATCGTTAAACAAAAAGTCTGAGCAGTGAAATTTGCTTGTATTTTATCATTAAACAAAGTCTGAGCAGTGAAAATTGCTTGTATTTTATCATTAAATTCAAAGATTTCTTTCATTACTAAATTCAAAAGGTCTGAGCAGTGAAAATTACTTGTATTTTATCATTAAATTCAAAAAGTCTGAGCAGTGAAAATGACTTGTATTTTATCATTAAACTCTTAAAGACAGAGCAGCAAAAATTACTTGTATTTTATAATTAAATTTAAAAAGGCTGAGCAGCAAAAATTGCTTGTATTTTATAATTAAATTTAAAAAGTCTGAGCAGCAAAAATTGCTTGTATTTTATAATTAAATTTAAAAAGTCTAAGCAGCAAAAATTATTTGTATTTTTCATTAAATTTAAAAAGTCTGAGCAGTGAATTATAACTTAATAATAACTTAGAAGACGATCTAAGTGATCTCTGAGGAGAATATGAACTTAAAAGTTCAGATATATAATTAGGGGCCAATCCATTTAGAGCTTTAAACACATAAGTTAAAACCTTAAAGTCAATTCTCTGTTTCACAGGAAGCCAATGGAGAGAAGCCTGGATAGGTGCAATATGTTCCCTCTTTTTTGTCCCAGTAAGGAACCGAGCTGCAGCGTTTTGGACAATCTGCAATCGTGAAATTGATGACTGACTAATTCCAGCATACAGGGCATTACAGTAATCGAGTCTTGTGGATATAAGAGCATGTATTACTATCTCTAAATCATTAAAAGTCAGAATATGCTTTAACTTACGAAGACACTTTAGTTGGTAAAAGCTGGCCCTAACTACAGAATTTGTTTGTTTGTCTTCATCTCATCAAAAATGACCCCTAGGTTTTTAACATAAGAGTTACTTTTTAACTGCGAATTGTTTAAAAAAGCACTGTATTTGTTAATTTGGGTTTTGGAGCCAAACAGGATAACCTCTGTTTTATTTTCATTTAATTGGAGAAAATTCTTGTCCATCCATTCTCTAATATCCTTTAAACATGCTAACAGGGAAGAAACAGATTAATTTCCAAAATCTAGTGGTAAATAGAGTTGAGTATCATCTGCATAGATGTGATAGTTGATTTTGTGATGCTCGAAAATCAAGCGCAGTGGAAGCATGTAAAGAGAGAAAAGAATTGGACCCAGGATGGAGCCCTGAGGCACCCCACAAGCTATTGGTACTGAAGACGAGGAAAATTCTCCAATTTCAACAGATAAATGAGATTCCACTGAGCAGTGGAAATTACTTGTATTTTATCATTAAATTCAAAAAGTCTGAGCAGTGAAAATGACTTGTATTTTTTCATTAAATTCAAAAAGTCTGAGCAGTGAAAAATACTTGTATTTTATAATTAAATTCAAAAAGTCTGAGCAGTGAAAACTACTTGTATTTTATCATTAAACACTTAAAGACAGAGCAGCAAAAATTACTTGTATTTTATCATTAACCCTTAAACAGGCAAGAGTAGAAAATGATAAGCAACAAATAATTTCATGTCCAAATCTATAACTGTAACTGCCATTGCATGTTTAAAACAATTATAGCCTATACTTCAACTCATATAATGTTGACATATTATATATCATTGGAAAGCTTACTAACTCAAGATTCCGCCTGTGAAAACCGTTTTGAAATCGGACCTTGCGTTACCATAAAAATGGTAAAAACAAATTGGTAAAATGGTAAAAAATGTTGGATTTAGGTCAGGCTGACTAATTGATCACAGATAACTTGAAGCAAATCATGAGACCAGCATACTCAAGACAGATAGGCTGTATCAGTTTAACCTGTAAATTTTATAATTTGTAAAAAAATAAAATAAAATAAAAACTCAGAATACAAAGATTGTTACAAAAATGAATACAAAGTTAATCCCTTTTTTATACCCAAAAGTGGCAATGTGACTCAGGTATAACATATATTTCAAAACGTGTTAAATAACAACATGAACAACATTTTTATAAAATTTTCTTTTTCAGCATCTTAAGACAATGTTCATAATTAATGTTAGCAGTGTTAGTATTATTTTTTCTAAAGAAAAATAAGTTTAATATATATTTACTTATCTCAAAATCTGAATGTCCTGCACCACTGGCAGCCATGTTGGATTTAGGTCAGGCTGACTAATTAATCACAAAAATGTTTAAACAAACCATGTGACCAGCATACTCAAGACAGACCAGGCTGTGATAAATGATAAAAGGATTTGATCAAAAAATCATTCTTACGTCCCAAAAAAGACGACAAAAACTATGTTACACCCAGATCACATTGCCAGTTTTAGGGTTAAATTAAAAAAGTCTGAGCAGTGAAAATTGCTTGTATTTTTTCATTAAATTCATAAACGTCTGAGCAGTGAAAATTACTTGTATTTTATAAATAAATTCAAAAAGTCTGAGCAGTGAAAATTGCTTGTGTTTTATCATTAAACAAGCCATAAAAATAAAGCGCTTTGACATCACAAAACACGTCAGCTGGAGTGACTGGAATAGCGATAACATTATCAGTCAAATGATTTTTGGCCAGTTACACAATCTATCGGCAGCCTCGTCAACAAGAAAAGAAACAAGTCAAGTTTTGAGTAATGAGTGTTGGTTGATGTGCACGCCTCATTTGCTGTAATTAATATAGATATTTACATAAATACTAATCAACACATCATCAATTTAACTCTTGTTCACTAGGTCAGTGGTCCGCAACAATATTCAAAGTTCGCATGACATTCCCAGTTGATCGTGAGCCACTGGATAAGGATTTAGAAAAATATATTTTACTCACAATTTCGACCCAAATTTTTGAATTTGGCTTAGCAGTGAAAATTGCTTGTATTTAATCATTAAATTAATGTTTTACTCTAAAACGGTGAGAAAATTCCAAAGTTGAGCTTGATATCTCAAAAAATGATCTTTCAGTGAGATGTTGTTCGGCTGCAGTACCAAACGCTTCCACTAGAGGAAACTCTCACATTCATTTCCAATGCGTCCTTTCTGACCGCGAGGAACACAAGTGTGACTATTTATTCAGGACCATTTAACCTGAATAATATCCATGATTTATTTGTGTGTGTGTGTATGTGTGTGTGTGTGTGTGTGTGTGTGTGTGTGTGTGTGTGTGTGTGTGTGTTCTCATAACAGGTGCCAAAACCTATACCGAGTTTCATACCATTCCGATGAAGAAACCGAACAGCAGCAGAGGCTTCAGTTTAATTCAATGTGTTACTTGTCGTTTCTATTTAATTATTTGTGTAATATTTTGAAAAATGTAAATTCATTATATAGAATGACATTTTAAGACTTTATTAATTTTCCAGCTGAGTTTTGAGTTTTCCAGCTGTTTGTGAGTTACTAAAAATATTTACAAATATTTTTACTCATAACTTCTATCCAAATATATGAGTGTAGCTTAACTACTGTAAAAATAAAAATACAAAAAAAATCTAAGTTGTAAATAGAATAATTATGTGAATTTAAAATAATAAATAATTAGATTTTTTGTTGTTTTGCTTATTATTATGAAACTTTGATTTACAACCCCAAATCAGAAAACACTGACACTGTACAAATTGTGAGTAAAAAAGGAAT
This sequence comes from Rutilus rutilus, assembly GCA_021464565.1. Classification (NCBI taxonomy): domain Eukaryota; kingdom Metazoa; phylum Chordata; class Actinopteri; order Cypriniformes; family Leuciscidae; genus Rutilus; species Rutilus rutilus. The sequence continues at coordinate 34,593,822 of JAJAQA010000020.1, forward strand.
GGAATAATTTACAAATCTCATAAACTTATATTTTATTTACAATAGAATATAGATAACATATCAAATGTTGAAAGTGAGACATTTTGAAATGTCATGCCAAATATTGGCTCATTTTGGATTTCATGAGAGCTACACATTCCAAAAAAGTTGGGACAAGTAGCAATAAGAGGCCGGAAAAGTTAAATGTACATATAAGGAACAGCTGGAGGACCACATTGCAACTTATTAGGTCAACTGGCAACATGATTGGGTATAAAAAGAGCCTCTCAGAGTGGCAGTGTCTCTCAGAAGTCAAGATGGGCAGAGGATCACCAATTCCCCCATTGCTGCGGTGAAAAATAGTGGAGCAATATCAGAAAGGAGTTTCTCAGAGAAAAATTGCAAAGAGTTTGAAGTTATCATCATCTACAGTGTGTAATATCATCCAAAGATTCAGAGAATCTCGAACAATCTCTGTGCGTAAGGGTCAAGGCTGGAAAACCATACTGGATGCCCGTGATCTTCGGGCCCTTAGACGGCACTGCATCACATACAGGAAGGCTACTGTAATGGAAATCACAACATGGGCTCAGGAATACTTCCAGAAAACATTGTCGGTGAACACAATCCACCGTGCCATTCGCCGTTGCCGGCTAAAACTCTACAGGTCAAAGAAGAAGCCATATCTAAACAGGATCCAGAAGCGCAGGCGTTTTCTCTGGGCCAAGGCTCATTTAAAATGGACTGTGGCAAAGCAGTGGCGGCGCCAGGGGGGAGCTAGGTGGTGCTGTAGCTCCCCCTATAATAGCCATAGCACCTGCCAAGCACCCCCAAGAAATGTCTGTATTTTTTATATTTATATTTTAATGTCATGTTTGAATAGTCTTTTCCATGTTGTTAAAAATAGGAATTAAATAATAATTAAAAAATCGCGAGCGGGCGCGGGCGCCGTGAGCGCTGAGCGAGCAGGAACGAGTATAGTGAGTTGTCGTCGAAAAAGATGGATAAAGCAAAAAAGCTGTCGGGGGCTAAAAATAGAAAAAGAAAGCGGGAAAAGGAGATGGCATGTCAATTGATGCGACAGCAGCTAAATAAGTGATGGTGAAAGGCAACAGGTAGGATTTAGTGTGAAGTCCAGGCATGTAGGCTACTGGCTATCGGGACTACCGGGAGATTCCCATAGGGAGATTCCCGGTGGGCCGACGTGCTTTTTGGGCCGATACATCTCATAGCCTACTTTTTTTTTTTTTTTTTTCTTAACGGCCCATAAAACTCGTAGCCTACATCGGCGGCCCATTCGTTTTGTTTTGCTTAATTGGCGGCGCATGGGTTAGTGCAGGTGTAATGCATTGGTTAAAAAAGTCAGTGTTCGTTTTTTTTCTGACACCCTATGAAACACGTAGATCAGCGGTCCATTGGTTCTTTTCTTGATTGACACTGGGCTGGCCCAATCACATCTTTAATGTGAAGTATAGAAATGTACTCTTTCAAGTATAGAAATTAGTAGGCTACAAAACTAATTATGAAAGTTTCCTTTATTTTTCAGTGCATTTGTTTTACAATATATGACTATTACTATCATGGGATTAATATTATAACTATTATTATGTAGTAGTGTAAAGACAGACACTGTAACTAAAAGAGGTTTAATGAATTTTTCTTTGTTTAATTTGCACACTGAATATGGGTTGGAGCTGCACCAGATTGATGATTGCCAAAATTGTTGCTGCATACCCCTCTGACACTGGGTAGTTGCGCCCCTGTCTACTGTATAGCCCTTGCGTTGAATACTTTTACATATGCTTATAGTCGCGGAACGAGTATAGTTAATGCGGGCGTGTACGCATGTGTATACCAAGGGTGGTCCGATGCGACCTCCATAATGAAACGCCCCAAAATTCAAAGCACCTTCTCTTAAGTCTTGAGCATCCCCATAGCACCTGCAACAGATAATCTCTGGAGCCGCCACTGTGGCAAAGTGGAAAACTGTTCTGTGGTCAGACGAATCAAAATCTGAAATTCTTTTTGGAAAACTGGGACGCCATGTCATCCAGACTAAAGAGGACAAGGACAACCCAAGTTGTTATCAGCGCTCAGTTCAGAAGCCTGCATCTCTGATGGTATGGGGTTGCATGAGTGCGTGTGGCATGGGCAGCTTACATATCTGGAAAGGCACCATCAATGCTGAAAGGTATATCCAAGTTCTAGAACAACATATGCTCCCATCCAGACGTCGTCTCTTTCAGGGAAGACCTTGCATTTTCCAACATGACAATGCCAGACCACATACTGCATCAATTACAATATCATGGCTGCGTAGAAGAAGGATCCGGGTACTGAAGTGGCCAGCCTGCAGTCCAGATCTTTCACCCATAGAAAACATTTGGTGCATCATAAAGAGGAAGATGCGACAAAGAAGACCTAAGACAGTTGAGCAACTAGAAGCCTGTATTAGACAAGAATGGGACAACATTCCTATTCCTAAACTTGAGCAGCTTGTCTCCTCAGTCCCCAGACATTTGCAGACTGTTATAAACAGAAGAGGGGCATCCCCACACAGTGCTAAACATGGCCTTTTCACAACTTTTTTGAGATGTGTAGATGCCATGAAATTTAAAATCAACTTATTTTTCCCTTAAAATGATACATTTTGTCAGTTTAAACATGTGATATGTCATCTATGTTGTATTCTGAATAAAATATTGAAATTTGAAACTTCCACATCATTGCATTCTGTTTTTATTCACAATTTGTACAGTGTCCCAACTTTTTCTGATTTGGGGTTGTAATATACTGTAGCCTTACAGAAAAGTACTGTGGTGATCCCGTGGCACTTTGATATACACTACAGAACCAAATGATTACCATATTCATGCACAATGATTATGCATATGGTACTCAAAGCAAGGTAATTACCTTACCATGGTATCCATGATAAAAGTTATATAATGTTTGCTGAAGACTTGCTCTTTGGAAAGTCCTACAATGGAGAAGGGGAGCAGATCCAGATTTAGACACTCAGTAGTGTTCTTTAAGTCTTGCGCACACTTATGATTTCAGTCACGAATCAATAACCGTTTAGTGTAGTTCCAGTCTCTACCAGCAGAGGCTGATCACGTGTTGCGTCAGTTTGTGTTGGTCACGTGTTAGTTCAAAAAGTTGATATGAGTTTATCTATTTGATGTGGAGGGAAGCTCATTTCTGCAAAATAAGAAAAATAATAAAGTTGAAATTCTGACATTAAAAAGTCGAAATTCTAACTTTTGTCAAAATGATGACATACTAAACCATAATTAAAAGTCTAAATTATGACTTTTATGTTGAAATTGACATTAAAGTGACAATTATGACAAACTAAGTCATAATTAAGAGATAAATGTCGAAATTATGACATACTAATTATGATTTAAAAAGTCAAATTATTAGATTATAAATCGAAATGATGCGTTATGTCGAAATTAGGACATAAAAGTGATAATCATGGCATACTAAGTCATAATTATTATGATTTAAGTTAAATAATTAGATAAAAATCGAAATTATGACTTTCTATGTTGAAATTATGACATAAATGGTATAATTATGACATTTTTTATTATTTTTATTAAGATATATGTCGAAATTATACTATGCCATAATTGTGATAGTGAAACTGAGTAGATAAAAAGTCGAAATTGTCATAATTATGAGCGTTGAACTCAAAATGTCAATTTCTATGTCATTTCTATGAAATAGAAATAGAAAATGTTCTATGAAATTTTTGTCAATTTCGCCTTTGTACGTCATACTTATGACTTATGCCATAATTTTGAGGTATTTACCTCACAATCAATGATTTACAACAGCATTTATTTCTTATGTGGAGGGAAAATAGGCTCCTATTTTACTTAATATGCCATAATTATGACTTTTTATGCCATATTTTTTACCTCACAATTAATAATTTGCAACAGCGTGTTTTTTTTTCTTCTGTTCTTTCTACTTAGTGCCTATGTCATAATTATGACTTCTTATACCATAATTTCGAGTTTTTATCTCACAATTGTGATTTACAACAGCATGATTGTTTCTAATGTGGCTTAGACAAATATCTGGTTATTATTATTTTTATTTATTTATAAAGCACATTTCAATACAACCAAGGTTGCTCAAAGTGCTGTGCATCAATAATAATAAAACATAATAATAATAAAACATACAACAAGGAAACGCCATAAAACAACCACACACCTAAGAATGAATAACCCGTGTAATTTTAATAAATGAGCTTTTAGCACAGATTTAACACTGGAGATGGTCTGAGCAGATCTGTCACAAAAGGCAGTGAATTCCAGAGTTACTTCACTATCGCCTCGTGATCTCCATTAGCTCGAGTTCGTGTTGTTGATCTCGACGTGTTTCCCAGGATCGCGATGATCGAGTGTGTGTGCGGATCCTCGTGTCTCAATGAAGCTGAGTGTGTGTGAGGTGGTTTAAGTGAACCAGCTGTTTCTCCTGGTGTGTGTCGCCATCTACTGGAGGAAGAACTACAGCACACACACATTCCTCCTCCCTCTGAGACAAACACGCTTCATTACTCACAAGAGAGATGGAGTTAAGTATTAAAGTAATCTTTATTTATCAGACATGTAAATGTGCGCTGCAGTACCAGTGTGTGTGTGTGTGTGTGTGTGTGTGTGTGTGTGTGTGTGTGCGCGCTGCAGTACGTGTACGTGTATGTGTATGTGTATGTGTATGCGTGTGTGTGTGTGTGTGTGTGTGTGTGTGTGTGTGTGTATGTGCGCTGCAGTCCCAGTGTGTGTGTGTGTGTGTGTGTGTGTGTGTGTGTGTGTGTGTGTGTGTGTGTGTGTGTATGTGCGCTGCAGTCCCAGTGTGTGTGTGTGTGTGTGTGTGTGTGTGTGCTGCAGTTCAGATCGCGACCACAGGGCGGCAGCACCGCCTCACTAAAGCTTTTCTGTATAATTCAGCTAAAAATGATCATTCTGCCATCATTCAGGCAGTGTTAAAACATTTAATACATGATAACAACAACAACAATAATAATAATAATAAATAGGATGCACAGATATTTTTGAATTGCCATAATAATGAAGAAATATATTTTTGCAGCCAATTTAGTGTAGTTACAGTCTCTACCAGCAGAGGGTGAACACGTGTTGTGTTAGTTTGTGTTGGTCACGTGTCAGTTTAAAAAGTCGAGATATTTAATGGAAGCCCATTCCCGCCATATAAGAAAAAAACAACGAGATTATGACATAAAAAGGTCACAATTCTGACATTCAAAATTATTAATCACATCATTTTAAATCGAAATTCTGCCATTAAAGTGATAATTATGACACTAATTCATAACTATGAGATAAATGTCGAAATTATGACATAAGTACCAAGTCATAAATATGAGATAAATTTCGAAATTATGCCAAACTAAGCCATAATACTTATGATTAAAGTCCAATTAATTGGATAAAAAGTCGACATTATGACATAAAAGTGATCACTATGACATACTAATTCATAATTATGAGATAAATGTCAGCATTATGATATACTGAGGCATAATTATGATTAAAAGATTAATTACCCAATTAATTGGATAAAAACTTTAAATATTAAAGTGATAATTATGACATACAAAATTTTTATAACATACAAGTTCATAATTATGAGATAAATGTCTAAATTATGACACAAGCTACTAAATTATAATTAAAAAGTCAAAATAATGGATAAAAAGTCGAAATGTACTCTTCTTTTCCTCTTTTCCTTTTCCTCGTGTCTTTCCCAACCTTTGTTTCTTCTGTGTAATAATTCTCTGTTTTTATCCACTAATATAGGAGAAGTGATTGAGACAAGCCCACATAACAGCTTCATCAAACATGCCCTGCTTACACATGAGAAAAACAACCGCAAAATATGTGCTTTATGACATTTATGATTTTGACACGACTTCATATTTAGTTAATATGCGGAGTCAGTGTGGCGTGCAGTTCTCGCTCTGACCGGCAAGTGTCGCTGTTTATCTGGAAATCAACGCGGAGTCTCGCGCAAATCAACCAGTGCTGTTTTTTAATCAATTAAAGTTCATTTATTTGAAAACAGGGGGTTTTAGGACTACTATAATATCCTCTGCCAAAGACCTGGAAAAAACAACTCACATACTGCCCAAAAAATACATCATTATCTTTAGTTCATTTGTCAATGTACAGCCTATAGTATACAGTAGGCCTACGGGAAAGGCAAACAATTCAAATGTGGCAAATACAACAGAAACTATTATTATAATTATTACTGTCTTTGATCTTAACGTATTTAGGTCAAATCAATAGTTTAAATAGGCTAAGTTCCACTCAGGGTTTCGTTTAGATGAGGGTTTATACCGATGAAGTAAATATATTTGTAGCACAGAACTGATTAAATGATGTCATGCTTTACACGTTAAACTAAACTACTGGATACTTTTCAACAAAAACTTTACATGATCTAAATATAATGTAAATACAATCAAGCTTTTGCTTTTAAAATAAAGGGAAATATAAAGAGTAATAATAATAATAATTCACTCGTAAATGTAAATTGTTTCCCCCTTTTTTGACGGACAGTGATTTTATTACAGTCCAACTGAATTACAACGACTTTATGAAATTACAGATTAACTCAGTAAAATAAAAGTACACAACTGACAAGAAACTGTTCTTCTGTTGATCCTGAGGATTACATGACGTTTAGGAATATTATAATGAAACAATAAATCAATAAATGAAATTTTAAATGCAAATTATATAGATAAAATAAGCACAAATACACAAGCCACAATAAACCCTTTTGTTGGGTAACGTCTATAAATAAATAAATAGAAATAATCGGAGTCCTTTTATTATTATAATGGTAAGTCATATTTCAAAAGGCGCATTTCATTTGATGAAGGTCTAAATAATGTTGAACCCTTTTAAAATCCAGCATGGTCATATTTCACTGACAGATCCATAAAGCATCTGCAGATGATCTCTGTCTCTGCAGTTCACGGAGATTACGAGGAAAACACAACGCGGAACATTCAACATGTTAAAGACAGGAACAATAATAACAAAGCAAATTTACAAGCGGCTCAATCACATTCATTTACTGCATATTTAGATTAATGATGATATATGACAAGGAGAAATCTTTAGATGAGATATTATCAGCATCAGTGAGTTTAATATCTGAGGACTGAATTAAATAAGACTCTGGGAATTAATAGTTGCATTTCATTTTGCACATTAAAACATTGCCTGACTTTTTTTTGGTTTTATTTTTTTCCCATGCGAATTATATATTTTGAGGATTATTTTTTTAGCAACAAATCATGAAGTTACAAGGTCTCATGTCATTTGTAAAACTGTAACAGATTCTTGCAACATTTTATACGCTAAAAATGGCGAGCTACATTTCCAATATGCTAATAATACAATGTTTCGTTATTAAGCTATAATAGGCCTAATATGCAAGAGAGACGCAGGTAACAGGCGACGCGTATTAATATTTCATATGTGTAAAAAATATATATAGTTTATAAAGTATAATTTATATACTTATACAAGGAGCGTACGTTTTAATAACCAATTAAATAGTTTTCGCATTTTATCTTATGAACTACAAATGAGATCGCGTTAAAAAAAAAACGGTTAAGTTTGTTCTAAACGAAACGTTTAAATAATCAAATGACCGGCTTTTAATAAAATTAGCGACACCTTTGTACGAGGTTAATGTACTTACTCTGCCAGCGTCATAAAGTAAACGCGTCTATTGTGTCAAATGTTGAAACAATGATTTCTACAGTGCGACGCGTCATTAAAGGCGCTACAATGCGAGCTTGATGGAGTGCGGCTTTGTCCAGGTTACGCGCATGCAAATTCGCCGCCGCGCTTCCTCCAATCAGAGAATGGCGTCACTTAGCGTCATCCAATAGGAGACACGCGCTTGCCGGTTATCAGCTCGTCATCACTGATAGAGTCCATTGACCGGCGATCGGCGCCTCAGATGCGGGGTTTGAAGCACTCAAAGCGGGCGTGAGATCTGTCGACGGCCGCCGTCTGGATTCTGCTTCGGAAACTCCCTCACTCGCCTGAACTAGGACACTTCTGTATGGGGAAACATTCGCAGAACTTGTGAAACTCGCAGTATTCGTTCCCTTGGATGAGTTGTTGCACTAAACTTTGTTGTACTTTGTATGTGTTGTTGTTGTTGTTTGGCGGTTGATCGTGTGGTTCACACGCACCGATGTTAGCGGTCGGGCAGATGGATAGTAACCGGCAGAGTGCGTTCGTTCTGGGCAGCACTCCACTGGCTGCGCTGCACAACATGACCGAGATGAAGACCTCTTTATTCCCGTACACCCTGCAGAACCCCGCGGGCTTCAAGGCTCATTCTTTCGCCAACCTGAACTCTCAGATCCCGCTCGGAACACCGCATGGAATAAGCGATATCTTGGGGAGACCCATCACCACGGCCGGACAGCTTCTCTCGGGCTTTCCCCGGATCAACGGCTTGGCCACAACAGCTGGGATGTACTTCAACCCGGCGGCCGTGTCTCGGTATCCCAAACCCCTGACGGAGCTGCCCGGCAGGGCGCCCATATTCTGGCCGGGAATGATGCAAGGGTCGCCCTGGAGAGACCCGCGGGTGAGCTGTCCGGGTGAGTTTTCCTGGCCTAAATGACAATCTAAACGACAATTTTCCAGTGTAACCGTTTTGGGTTCCACAAATATCCAAATAATAATAATATAGGCTAATAGATATTTATAAATATATATATACAAAATAATAATAAGAACCCTTTCAGTGATTAGTTCTAATATATTTTGAACATAAAATATTTTTTCTAACAATTTAAAGAACATATTTTCTCTTTAGCATTTTTGTGTGGCTAATGAAAGATTCCATTAAAGGTTCTTCATGGACCCATCAATGCCAATAAGCTGAAGAACCTTTTTTTTTTTTTTTATGAGTCGCTGATTGTTGGAATATTATTTTGCAGTGTGTCTAAAAGTTGTGGGTCTCTCGTGACATGACAACCATATTTCCCCCATAATGTTGAGTTAAATGTCTATATTTGGCTGACCGTGTCTCGTTTTCTTCAGCCCAGGCGAATATGATGCTGGACAAGGACGGCAAGAAGAAACATTCCAGACCAACTTTTTCAGGACAGCAGATTTTCGCGCTGGAGAAAACCTTCGAACAGACCAAATACCTGGCCGGTCCAGAGAGAGCTCGACTCGCATATTCTCTGGGAATGACCGAGAGTCAAGTCAAGGTAGATAGACACGGGGTTTCATTAACTTTGACATATTATTAAACATTTTACTCAATGTAAACGGCAGCACGAGACAATGATAAGATTATTATATCTGTGGAAGTGTCAGTTAGGCTGTGTGCGATACCGTTAAAACCGTTGGGTTCAAATTTTAATTTAAAAATGTAAACCAATTTAAACGGTACGATTCCATTTCGTGCAGATTTGACCCAAACGTGTGTTGAAACAACCCAGAATGTTTTAGTGTATGAATTTACAAACAAGCAAAACTCAACATTTATAATTATGAAATGAAAATTATTGGGATTATTGCGGTCAATGTTGCACATCATTTCACACCGTTAGGCATAATATTTACAAGTCAACTTGAAATTAATTTTGCACTATAGTTACATTTAGATGAATTATTATTTTATTTTTTTAAAGCTTGGTTTAATGCATTTAATTGTCGCATTTACCCCAGTGTGCTGAAGTGTTTTTCTTTCTCTCTCTCAGGTTTGGTTTCAGAACAGAAGAACCAAATGGCGGAAGAGGCACGCGGCTGAAATGGCCACGGCGAAAAAGAAACACGACTCAGAGACGGAGAAGATGAAGGAGAGCTCGGACAACGAGGAGGATGATGAATATAACAAACCTCTGGACCCGAACTCCGACGACGAGAAAATCACAAGACTGTTGAAAAAGCACAAGACGAGTAACCTGTCGCTCATCAGCCCGTGCAGTAACAGCTCGGACACATTGTGATGAAACTGAGCAAAGACTCTTCATTATCATCATCATCTTCATCATCATCTGCCTCAGATTCTTCTGGGAAATGAGGCAGAGTTAAGCAGGGTATAAACACACTGTTCACGCGGCTCTTGCTTTGCTTTGAATGCGGTTGTACAGTTAGAAGTGGACGTGAGATGTATATATATTTTTTACTGAGTAAATTATGTTATGAAAGCATCACGAAGACGTGCCAACTTTCCCCTCATCATCATCATCATCATCATCATTTAAGATCATCTTTGTCTTCGATCGCAGAAGAATAACGACGCCTCTTTCGCCTAAAAGTTTCACTTTTTTATTATTTTGAAAACAGGTACACCAAGTGTATAAAAAGTGCCAGTGCTGTAAATGATGTGAATAGAATTTGTTTTAACAATGTCCTTTTTTTGGCCGCTTATACTTTCAATGGAAGGAGTTTATGTTTTACCTCACAACACGAAAAAATTACTCAAAGATGGACATAAATATCGATGAAGAGAATATTATTGCTTCCGTGATGAAGGAAGAAAAAAACTTTGTATTATCAATAAATTATTTAACAAGCCAATATTTTACATTTGTCCTGGTTCTTTATAATCTCATGCATTTGTTTAAACCATTTTATTGTGTTATTGTAGCGCATATTTTTGAGCTCGGCCACGCGAAAGGTGCAAACAAATGCATTATATATCCGTGCATTTATAGGCTATTATTAATAGCATAGTAATGATAATAAAATTCCTACATGATTGTTGCTATTAAGATCATAAACATTCATTCGGCTTTTTCCTTGTAATAAGAGGAATATTTCGTCTCTTTTCATGGTTAGTTTTACAGACATTAAGAGTTTTTATTTTTAAGAGCCCAAACTGCAGGGCCTTAAATAATGCATTCACAGATTTTCTGATATATGTATTTCTTTTTGCATGCGAATCATTTAACAGATTTCAGGAAGGCTAACCTGTTTTGTCAGGGTTATTCGCGGATTTGAGTAATGCAAATGTCTCGTGACCCCATCAACCCTTAAAGACACATTAAACAAAATGTTTGTTTTTTTGTGATATATACATTTATTTTTAAAAGTTATGCCTTTAAATAATGACAGTACACTACTTCGCAGTTCGCACACGATTTCGATATTGATCGTAACGAAAAACGCGAGTAGCGACCGCGATCTCGCGAACATCTATAACTAACTTGTAATCTTAACTTTTGTGGTTACAAAAATATTCGTAAACATTGTTAAAACGTGTTGATATATATTTTTATATATACTTACATGACATATTTCCGAACATTTTGTTTGTGGGAGTTTTATGCGTCATGTGACTTGCGTAATTTCATCCCGAGACATCTTAAAACATCCCGCCATAATAAATGATTAGGCTATATCATATGTTCAATAATATATTAATTTGTATAAACATTTTGATGAACACATAATATCATATTGTATAATGTAATATTGTTAATAAATGTTTTAACAAT
>JAJAQA010000020.1:34610333-34612833 GCA_021464565.1 Rutilus rutilus
CTATTCATACTGTCCATATTGCCACTTATTGTATTGTGTATTCTTATTATTCTTATTATTCTTACTGGTTATTATGCACCCGCTCATATCGTTTCTTATGCACTTCTACCGTCTCTCTTGAGAGGAACGGACAAAATATGAATTTCATAAGATCGTGAAACTCAGCTCTGACAGACACATCTGGTTTCATCTTAGATCTGAAGATCTATATGATTATATAAGTGGTCATGCATTGCATTTTATATTTATATAATGTTTCCTGAGGCGCAATAATGCTAGTTAGATTTCCACATCAAAAACTGTCATAATGTAGAAATAGAAGTCTATTTCCACCCTGATTTTAACTAGATGCGCGTCTCCTTTAAGACTTGTAAACGCCCACTGCCATTTGCATATGAAATAATCATAACTTATGTGGAACTGTGATTATGATTCACAGAATATGTGCATTACAGTTTTATATTTACGTGCACTCCGTCAAATGTCCATTTTAATGTGTTGAGCGCATAATTGCAAATTTGTTCAGCGCTCATTAACCAACAAGTGTAATTAACCCAAATCATCTAATCCAGACACATTTTATCAGCATAAAATAAATGCAATGCATCAAAAACGACTGTGATGTACATTCAACTGTTTTAAACAACAGATTCATTACGCAGATCAAGAAAACGAGTTTAGTTTAATTAAAAGCTGATTTTGTTCTGAAACGTAGTGTTTTTATAGTGCAATCACTTCAAAAGATCCAGTTAAGTATGATTTCTCAATGCATGACATCTTTTGCATCAGATTAACGAACAATCTGACCAGATGAAAGACAGAAATGAAGATGTTTGAGGATCTGGCGGAAGGAATGGAGGTGTTAACAGTGTTTGGAGTCTCACCTTCAGGATCAGGTCTTTGGCCGAGGAGGACATGAGGATTCGGTCACACCAGGAGGGACACCGAGTGTTCATGTACTGCTTCCCCTGACTCGAGTCCTCGCTGTACGGGTAACTGCGGACACACACACAGATCGAGAGTTACGGTGTTAATGATGAACACCAGCATCAGAAACATCTTCATATCGCACATCGGTGATGATTTATGGTGTTATTTTTATAACAATTAAACACGTTTCCCTCTATGACTACAAATGCAACGCCACATTTAGTTTTTTGTAATCAGCAAAATATGTGTTTTAAAATGCACATATAAATCATTAATTACAGCATTAATTCAGTGCAACAAAAACTATTGTGATTGTGACTTTCAATCATGTTTTTAAATGTTCTTTAAATAATGTCATTTAAATAATATATTATTCAAATATTGTAAGTTTTTTTGTGCAAAAATACTGTGATATATATATATATTTTTTTTATTGTATTTTAAAATGAACTTTAAATAACACAATTCAGTGCAACAAAAACTCCAGTGATGTTAATTTTCCACTGTGTTTTAAACGTGCTTTAAATAATATCATATTTAAATGTTATATTATTTTCTTCAAAATATGAGATTTCTTTTTGCAAAAACTAGTGTAATGGACAATTTCAGTTGTTTTAAATGTACTTTAAATTAATTACTATATTTAAATATATTCTTTTCTTCTCATTATGAGAAACAACTGTAATGTATACTTTCAATTCTGTTTTAAATAATATAATTTATAAATATGATATTATTTTCTTCAAAATAGGAGATTTGTTTGCAAAAATACTGAGATATTTCGCAAATAATAAATTATACTATACAATCAGTTCCACTGTGATGTATATTTTAAATTGTTTTAAAATGTACTTAAATTATAATATGTTATTTAAATATTATATTTATTTCTTCTCATTATGAGATTCTTTTGCAGAAACTAATTTACTTTATAATAATATAACTAATAAATAACAGTATAAAATAATTTCAGTAAAACAAAAACGTTCAATAGTGTTTTAAACATGCTTTAAATAGTTAAACAATTTTAGATATAAATATATTATTTTCTTCAAAATATGAGATTTTTCTTTGCAAAAACACTGATATTGCGAAAATAATAAACTATAGTATAAAATCAGAACAACAAAAACTACTATGATGTATTTTTTTCAATAGTTTTAAAATGCACTTAAAATAAGCAGCATTTTCTCCTCATTATGCGATGGTTTTGCATCACAACAAGCTAATAATAGTTGAAAATACTTGAAAATAATGCAAAATAATTTGTGCAAAATGCAAGTAACTGTACTCTGGTTGACGCTGAGGTGAGTGTTTAGAGCAGAGAAGTGCATGTGTTCAATAATTCAAATAATAAATAACAGTATCAAATAATTTCAGTAAAGCAAAAACTCTCAATTGTGTTTTAAATAATATAATGCTTGACTTTCTTTATGCAAAATGCAATTAACTGTGACCTGGTGGAGCCCAGCGCTCGACCGCTGAGTGTTCAGAGCAGAAGCGCATGTGTTCTCGGCTTGCTTTGGTCAATTGAGCATGAAAGCGGATCATCACACGGTTCTCGATCCGC
>JAJAQA010000020.1:34617833-34645333 GCA_021464565.1 Rutilus rutilus
AGAACCATTTAATACTATATTTTTAGCATTTACATAATTTCACCCTCAAAGTATCATGACTTTTCCAGACTTTCCCATAAATGACTGGATAAGAGCTAATTAAACACAAATCTTTTTATAAAGATTACACTGAGAATAACTAGAAACATTAACACTACTTTAACTGTTCTTCATGTGTGTGATTCCCGATCCTCGGGTGTGTGTGTGTGTAACTGTAGATCTCGACACTATAATAGAGCGCGTCTGCATAACCAGGTTTAGTTATTGATGTGTTTATGATTGTGCGTGTGTGTCTCGCTGATCGCCTCAGTCGGCTCGACTCCAGCGCCAGGAGCTGGCGGGACACGGTCAAATTCCACACGTCGGTGTGTGAGCGCTGGACGTGTAAAGGGTCACTCACACACACACACACACACACACACAGATTCTTTCATCTGCTTTACAACATTCTCACACACACGGAGCATCAGCGACGAGATTAAAACACGTGCCGAAACACAACAAACATGCTCGACACACACGGGAGTCACTGAGTAACGCGGTGTTCATTAATGACGCACAGGTTCTGTAGCGTATTTTGGTATTTACTACCATTTTAAAAGTTATTTTTTTTTAAAGAAATTAATACTTTTATTCATCAAGGACGTGTTAAATTGATCAAAATGACTTTAAAGATATTTATAATGTTACAAAAGATTCAAATAAAAGCTGTTCTTTTTAACTTTGTTCATCAAAAAAAATCATGAAAAATAAAAAATATGCACTTTTTTTCATAAATTTGATAAATTGACAAAATTGAAAAATGATGTCAATAATTTGGTACATACTACCATTTTAAAAGTTGGTTTTTTTTAAAGAAATTCATACTATTATTCATCAAGGCTGCGTTAAATTGATCAAAAGTGACTTCAATAGTGAAAGATATTTATAATGTTACAAAAGTTTCAAATAAATGCTGTTCTTTTGAACTTTCTAGTCAAAGAATCTTCAGAAAATGTATCAGTTTCCACAAAAATACAATACAAATACAATTATCATAAATTTGATGAATTGACAAAACTGATGAAATATGTCAATTTTATTATGAAATTCAAGTGACATGAACCGATCCTCTCTTCCTCTTTACTACTAGTTATAGCACAAATTAATCATTTATTACATTCATATTACATGTTTACTTAACTTGTTGTCTTCATGATTTAATGTGTGTTTGTCATGACAGTCGGAGTTTAAATGTTGATATTTGAACAACGAATTGGAGCAGAAACTATTATATCATTAAAAAGTTGCATTTTATGCAGTCTAAATGTTATTTGAGTGTTTATTATTAAATCTATTGATGAATTAGTTGATTATTGAATAAACTTGCAGTTTTGGTTTTCAGGTAAACATTCATCACTTGTATTTCTGGAAGAGCTCGAGCGGTCACGGGTTCATGAGCGGATCACGGGTGAAGCTTGGATGAAATGAACATCATGTAAATGTAAATGCATTATTATCTGATACCATGGTCATGTTTTATAAAGGTGTTCATGCATACACACACACACACACACACACACACACACACACACACACACACACACTCACTTCAAAGCGCAAAGCGCAAGTAACTTTGTGGGCGGGTCTCGGGCGCTGTTGCTATTATACCGGCGGGATAAATGACTCTTGCGCCCGACGCAAATCTAAAATGTGTTGGTCTGAAGTCGCTTCATTACTCACAGGTGTGGTTTGGGCGTAACGTGAAATAAACCAATCAGAGCGACATCTCACATTCCCTTTAAGAGCAGGCGCGCTTGTTCTAAAGCGGATTGCTATTATAACGGTGGATTTGCCAGATGCACGCCAGGAGCGGTTCACAGCCGAGGAGACCGACGTTCTTGTCAGGGACGTTGGGGATGGAGAAACACACCCAAATTAACTTCGGTTAAACAGGCGTATGATAATGATATATGATAATGATATATACAGAGCGCAAGGCACTGCAGCGGGTGGTGAAAACCGCCCAGCGCATCACTGGGACTCCACTACCTGCCATCGAGCACATCCAGAGGAAACGCTGTCTGCATCGAGCTCGCAGCATCCTTAAGGACTCCTCTCACCCAGCCCACAGACTATTTTCTCTCCTGCCTTCCGGCAGGCGTTTCAGGTGCCTCCGGACCAGGACCAGCAGACTAAAGAACAGTTTTTTCCCCAGAGCTGTCTCTTTATTAAACTCTAACCCTCATTGATCCCACTCCCCTTATATACTGATTGACTCTCCTCTCCCTCCTCACACCTGCCTCCATTTTGTTATTTGCAATACTATAATGTTCATTTGCACTGCTGACTGTTATTACAGTAACAACTGTTTACATATGCTTCTTGCACTACTACCTTGACTGGAATATGCTCATTTGCACTGCCGACTGTTTATTTACAGTACCGACTGTTATATATACATTGCAATATCGTACCTTAACTGTAATATGCAATTACTTTCCACTGCACTCACTCGGATAGCTTCTGTCCAAACTTTATTTGCACTACTTTAAATCCATTGTTATACTGCTCATTAGCCTAACTTATACATATATCTATTTGTAAAATTCTGTTTATAGTAATATCCATCTGTATATTATGCTCACATTCTGTTTATAGTAACAGCCATCTGTATATATATTCATAGTACATATCTATCTGTAAAATTATGTTTATAGTAACAGCCATCTGTATATTATATTCAGTACATATCTATCTGTAAACATTCTGTTTATAGTAATAGCCATCTGTATATTATTATATTCAGTACATATCTAGCTGTAAATTCTGTTCACAGTAATAGTTATCTGTATATTATATTCATAGGACAATCTATCTGTAAATTTTTGTTTATAATAGTATTCAACTCTATATTTATTCAGTACATATCCATGTTCTGCACTTATGAACCACTGTATATCCTGCACTTGCTGCTATTGCACTTCTGGTTAGACCTAAACTGCATTTCGTTGCCTTGTACCTGTACTTGTGTAATGACAATAAAGTTGAATCTAATCTAATCTAATCTAATCTAATAATTTGGGTAAATGTGTAAGCTAGATGTATGCTTTTATAATAAACTGTCTATCTATCTATCTATCTATCTATCTATCGTAATAATGTATGATTTGCAAAAATGATAACTGCTGCGTCTGTGTGTAGATGAGAGAATCAAAGTGTATGCGCGTTGTGCTCACGCTACATTGATTAAGGCCAAGCATGCGCCCTTAAAATAGCATCTGAATAACATGCGCAACGCGCCACTGACTTTAAACTGTTTTTTTTCGGTTAGTGGCGCAATTGTTTTCTAAACCTGTAAAATAGCATGAGGGAACGTTTGTGCCGGAACACGCCTCCTCTTTGTGCTGAACCGCCCCGGGAGCGCATGTGTGTGTATGTGTGAGAGAGTGAGTGAGAGTGTGTGTATATGTGCGAGTGTGTGTGTGTGTGAGTGAGTGAGTGAGTGAGTGAGTGTCTGTGTGTGTGAGAGAGTGAGTGAGTGAGAGTGTGTGTATATGTGCGAGTGTGTGTGTGTGTGTGAGTGAGTGAGTGAGTGAGTGAGTGAGTGAGTGAGTGAGTGAGTGAGTGAGTGTCTGTGTGTGTGAGAGAGTGTATGTGTGAGAGAGTGAGTGAGTGAGAGTGTGTGTATATGTGCGAGTGTGTGTGTGTGTGTGTGTATATGTGCGAGTGTGTGTGTGTGTGTGTGTGTGTGTGTGTGTGTGTGTGTGAGTGAGTGAGTGAGTGAGTGTCTGTGTGTGTGAGAGAGTGTATGTGTGAGAGAGTGAGTGAGTGAGAGTGTGTGTATATGTGCGAGTGTGTGTGTGTGTGTGTGTATATGTGCGAGTGTGTGTGTGTGTGTGTGTGTGTGTGTGTGTGTGAGTGAGTGAGTGAGTGAGTGAGTGTGTGTGTGTATATGTACGAGTGTGTGTGTGTGTGTGTGTGTGTGTGTGTGTGTGAGTGAGTGAGTGAGTGAGTGAGTGAGTGAGTGAGTGAGTGTCTGTGTGTGTGAGAGAGTGTATGTGTGAGAGAGTGAGTGAGTGAGAGTGTGTGTATATGTGCGAGTGTGTGTGTGTGTGTGTGTGTGTGTGTCCGTGCGTGCGCATGTGTGAGTGTATAAGTGTGTGTGACCTCGACGGCCTCTTATATAAGTACACAGATGGCGAGGCGTGTTTCTGTATGACAAAGAACAATTGCTGCTTCTTGATCACTGAGAGGCGTATCTGACAGCGCGCGCGCGCGTGTGTGTGTGTGTGTGTGTGTGAGTTCAGTCGTCTCTATTCATTCACCTCAGACTACAACAGATACAGCACGCATCCAATCATGTTTAACACACTCATTAGCGGCTTCAGATTGAGAAGAGCATGTGAACTTCCAGTGGTCAGACAAACACACACACCCTTCATAAATCCACCTGTCCCTTCAGTAAACTCACACACACACACACACACACTCTCCTCGCAGCCGCACTTCATCAAGTAATTATTGTTTGATTACAGCGCTTCATTATCAGCTCTGATTGAGTCAAAGGTCGAGCATTATTAGTTGGTCCGCGCTGAACATCAGAGTTTCGCGTCACACACACACACGCCGCTCTGAAAGGGCTAATTCATTTGTTTGAGGAAGATCCACTATGGCTTGAGAATATTAAGGGTCAGACTGTGATGATCTGATTATACATGAGTTTCCGTCAGCATTAACATTACTGTGAAAAACATGAATATGGATATGAATTTATGAGACAAAAGCGCACACTACTCAACCTGAGTAAGAAAAGACCTGACAAAGAGGCTTAGGTTTGTAATTAAACAAATATTACTATTAATGTAATGATAATAAATATTATTATTATTAAATACAATCATTATTATTAAATACTTTTATACATTTAACTATATATTTTACAAAATAAATGTTATCATTATTATTATGTTAATGTAATAATTATTTTTATAAATAATAGCATTAATAATGTAATATTATTATTAAAAAACAATCGTTATTTAAATATATTAATAAAACTATATTTATACAATTAAAACAATAAATGATTTTATAATTTATTATAAAATAAAATGATTTATGAAATTATCTGATAAATTATAAAATAATATTATTATCATCATCACCACCATCATTTTAAACTTTATAAGTAAAAGACATGTCTAAACATGATACATTTAAATAATGAATATTATTATCATCAACTTTATAAATCAATATATTTATCAACTTAATAAATTGTTATTGTTATTGTAGTGTTTATTATAATAAAATAAACACTACTAGCAAAAAAAGTGCTAAGCGTGTGTTAAGCGTGTGCTAAGAGTGTGTTATAAGCGTGTGTTAAGCGTGTGCTAAGCGTGTGTTAAGTGTGTGTTAAGCATGTGTTAAGCGAGTGTTAAGTGTGTGTTAAGCGTGTGCTAAGCGTGTGCTATAAGCTTGTGTTAAGCGTGTGCTAAGCATGTGCTAAGCGTGTGTGTTAAGCGTGTGTTAAGTGTGTGCTAAGCGTGTGCTAAGCATGTGCTAAGCGTGTGTTATAAGCTTGTGTTAAGCGTGTGCTAAGCGTGTGTTATAAGTGTGTGTTAAGTCTGTGTTATAAGCTTGTGTTAAATGTGTGCTAAGCATGTTATAAGTGTGTGTTAAGCGTGTGCTAAGCGTGTGTTATAAGCTTGTGTTAAGCGTGCTAAGCATGTGCTAAGCGTGTGTTATAATCTTGTGTTAAGCGTGTGCTAAGCGTGTGTTATAAGCTTGTGTTAAGCGTGCTAAGCATGTGCTAAGCGTGTGTTATAATCTTGTGTTAAGCGTGTGCTAAGCGTGTGTTATAAGTGTGCGTTAAGTGTGTGTTATAAGCTTGTGTTAAGCGTGTGCTAAGCGTGTGTTATAAGTGTGCGTTAAGTGTGTGTTAAGTGTGTGTTATAAGCTTGTGTTTAAGCGTGTGCTAAGCGTGTTTTATAAGTGTGCGTTAAGCGTGTTATAAGCTTGTGTTAAGCGTGTGTTAAGCATGTGTTAAGTCTGTGTTATAAGCGTGTGCTAAGCGTGTTTTATAAGTGTGTGTTAAGCGTGTTATAAGCTTGTGTTAAGCGTGTGTTAAGCATGTGTTAAGTCTGTGTTATAAGCGTGTGCTAAGCGTGTTTTATAAGTGTGTGTTAAGTGTGTTATAAGCTTGTGTTAAGCGTGTGTTAAGCATGTGTTAAGTGTGTGTTATAAGCTTGTGTTTAAGCGTGTGCTAAGCGTGTTTTATAAGTGTGTGTTAAGTGTGTGTTATAAGCTTGTGTTTAAGCGTGTGCTAAGCGTGTTTTATAAGTGTGTGTATAAGTGTGCGTTAAGTGTGTGTTAAGCGTGTGTTATAAGCTTGTGTTAAGCGTGTGCTAAGCATGTGCTAAGCGTGTGTTATAAGCTTGTGTTAAGCGTGTGTTAAGCATGTGTTAAGCGTGTGTTATAAGCGTGTGTTAAGCGTGTGTTATAAGCGTGTGTTAAGCGTGTGTTAAGTGTGTGCTCGTACCTCGGAGGAAACGAGATGTCCAGCTCATGAAGACGCTCCTTAAACACACACAGCTCTCGGTCAAACTCTAGAAGCTGGAGACAAACACACAAAAACAGAAAGACAGTCAAGGTAAATATATAATATACACACAATAGAGTTCATCTTTTTCAATTCCATTAAATTCAAAATTGCTTTATTGGCATGACTGTAAATAATACAATATTGCCAACGCTTTGAATACATAGAATAATAATAAAACATCAAAATAATAGAAGAAAATATAATAACATAACTTAAATTTAAATAAACAGTGTAACAAATTAGAACATGAGTGAAAATTTGATACCACAGTGTTTTAACACACACACACACACACACATATATATATTACTGATGGTCACTGTGGTAGACTTTTTCACTGACATCAAAACGATGAACTCATTAACATATGTCCGCCCACATTTACATATCAACACTGATTCAGTATTCAGCAACATCCTGTCCTGATGAACACACACACACACACACACACACACACACACACACACACACACAGGGCCAATCACAACACAGGTCATTCACATATATACAACAATTTGATTAAGCCAGAGAAGTGCAGCATTTGATCTCGACTCCCTCTGTGTGTGTCTGTGTGTGTGTGTGTGTGTGTGTCTGTGTGTGTGTGTGTTGCATGCACACGTATGACAGCTTCCGTGTCGTGCACCGTGTGTGTTCATCAATCATTTCCCAGCTGTCCTCTCTGTCTGAGACACTGAGACTCTAAAGTCATTAATCAAACACTGCAGAATAATTAGCCTGGATGTGTACACATTAATTATGAGAAGAATAATCAACAGGTGTACATGACACCTTCACTGTATGTGTGTGTGTGTGTGTGTGTGTGTGTGTGTGTGTGTGTGTGACAGACAACTATCATCACTAACTAATTAAGTCACATATAAACACAAACACTGCACACATCAAAGGGAGTTTATTTATAGATCAAATAATCACACACACACACACACACACACACACACACACACACACACACACACACACACACACACACACACACACACACACACACACACACACACACACAGTTGATTTTGTGCATAAAACTGCCTCCAGAAGAGAGTTTAATGTGACAAAACCTCCTTTTGCTGATGTTCTCAAAGATACAAACTAATTCATATGGTTTTTGAGTCAGTCAGAAGTTATTATAATTCACTTTAACATGTTCTTCTTTAGATAAACGTGTGTGTATGTGAGTGTGTGTGTCATTATTTGAGCGTGCAGTGAGGTGTTCAGCGGCGCCTGCAGTTCAGGAGGGCATATGAACAACATTCATCACTTTACACACACAAACACACAAGTTGTACTTCCATTGTCACATACAATTTTTGCTATACCCACACTGATACACAGGCATTTTTGTTATCAACAGCTATGATGCAAGGTATATTTAATTAAGATATTTCATAATTTAAACCACATTCAAGAAATAAGTGTTATATTGTGCATGTGATATTGTGCATGTGATATATTGTGCATGAGTTGATATAGATGTGATATTGTGAATGTGATATTGTGCATGTGATATTGTGCATGTTGATGTAAACGTGATTTTGTGCATATGAATGTATTGTTGATGTGCATGTGATATTGTGCATGTGTTGATGTAAATGTGAAATTGTGCATGTGATATTGTGCATGTGTTGATATAAATGTGAAATTGTGCATGTGATATTGTGCATGTGTTGATATAAATGTGATTTTGTGCATGTTTATATAAATGTGATATTGTGCATGAGTTGATATAGATGCGATATTGTGAATGTGATATTGTGCATCTGTTGATGTGAATGTGATTTTGTGCATATGAATGTGTTGTTGATGTGCATGTGTTGTTGATGTGCATGTGATAGTGCATGTGTTGATATAAATGTGATATTGTGCATGAGTTGATATAAATGTGATATTGTGCACGAGTTGAAATAAATGTGATATTGTGCACGAGTTGATATAAATGTGATATTGTGCACGAGTTGATATAAATGTGATATTGTGCACGAGTTGATATAAATGTGATATTGTGCACGAGTTGATATAAATGTGATATTGTGCACGAGTTGATATAAATGTGATATTGTGCACGAGTTGATATAAATGTGATATTGTGCACGAGTTGATATAAATGTGATATTGTGCACGTGTTGATATAAATGTGATATTGTGCACGTGTTGATATAAATGTGATATTGTGCACGAGTTGATATAAATGTGATATTGTGCACGAGTTGATATAAATGTGATATTGTGCACAAGTTGATATAAATGTGATATTGTGCACGGTGCACGAGTTGATATAAATGTGATATTGTGCACGTGTTTATATAAATGTGATATTGTGCACGTGTTTATATAAATGTGATATTGTGCACAAGTTGATATAAATGTGATATTGTGCACGGTGCACGAGTTGATATAAATGTGATATTGTGCACGTGTTTATATAAATGTGATATTGTGCACAAGTTGATATAAATGTGATATTGTGCACGGTGCACGAGTTGATATAAATGTGATATTGTGCACGTGTTTATATAAATGTGATATTGTGAATGTGATATTGTGCATGTGATATTGTGCATCTGTTGATGTAAATGTGATTTTGTGCATATGAATGTGTTATTGATGTGCATGTGTTGATGTGAATGTGTTGTTGATGTGCATGTGTTGTTGTAAATGTTCAGTAACTCATTGAGCCGCTAGAGACCCGCACGCTGAAATTTCACACTACATTTGATGCGGGTCAATTAAGCCGAATGATTTGCTGCTCTGGTGGGTCACAGTAAACCCGTCTCACTCCAGCGTATCTAGAGCTCACGATCCGTCAGCGCCAATGACCTTGACAGTGTGTGTGTGTGAAGGAGACCAACATCCTCGAGCTCACAGTCGAACACCACATATAAATAAAAACAAACTCCTCCAAGCGTCTGGCTGGAAATCACGATCTCAGTCCAATAAACACACGGCATCTTAAATCAGTTCTCGCTGATGGACCGAAAGCAGAGTCACCGCGAGAGACTCGTGTGGGACGTCCAGTTCACCGGATCCTGCCATAATTGTGCGTTGATTTATGTATCGTCAAATAAGAGCCCTGACAACAGCTGATGCCATTAAAGACCATCAATAAGAGCCGGGTGAGAGGTCATTTAATTTGAGTTTTACACCACACACTTTACTTTCATTGCAGCAGCCATATTTCCACTGTATTTATGACAAACATTATTTTCAGTATATACCAGTAGACATACACACACACACACACTCATACGCACTCACACACACTCAAAACACACACACATTCACACACACCTGATCAACTTTATACCTCAATGTTCAAAAGTTAAAGCTAATGAAATATTACAGCATGTTTGTTTAACTCATAGTAATTTTGGAGCTCAAATGTCAGGAAATTTCCAACAATGCACCGGATTTATAATTCGTCTTTTTTCTTTCTTTAGTATTTTTGGTAACACTTTAAGGTTTATTAGTTAACAGTAGTTAACTACCTTAGTTAAACTAAGAATGAACAATACTTCTTCAGCATTTATTAATCTTAGTTAATATTCATTTCAACATTTACTAATACGTTATTAAAATCAACGGTTGTATTTGTTAACATTAGTTAATGCACTGTGAACTAACATGAACCAACAACAGGATTCGTGTTTAGACTAGCCATCCACTGAAATATGTTGTGTTATGGCCAATAATCAATATGAATCTGTCTTTAAAAAGAAAGAAAACCCAGCATTTAAACACTGATCAATCTACAAACTACCGTATGATAATGTAGAGAATGTGCAGATTGTCATTTCTGAAACCTGTTTTTGGAAACAACGAGCACAGATGATGATTTGATCACAATATCACGGTAATCAGGCTGATAAAAACACAGAAACTGAATTATCATGCAAACCAGTGATTGTGTGGAGTATTTTTTTTTTTTAAGTTTTAAGTTAATCCGTAAAACATTAATTCATGTATGAAGTAAAAAAAAACAACAACATTATGCTGGGTTAAATAAACAAGCCAATTTTCTGGGTAAAATTAACCCAACGTGTGTTCTGTCCTATATTTACCCAGCCCTTGGGTTGAAAACCACCCAAATTGGGTTATTTTTAACCCAGTGTTTTTCAGCGTGAATAAAAGCACTGAAACTGGCCCGATATGATCGTCTCTGTGAGATTCTCGACGCACGCGGTGCCGGTTTGATTAGCGATGCTACGGCTTCTGCGCGGATGACAGGAGAAATATGGCGCGGGACGGATGAGAGGCTCCTGTTATTTATTTATTTATTCGGACTCTTAAAAACTGCAGTTTGAGCGATGTAGCGGTGTGTGTTCGCATGAGGAGGAGAGACGGAAAAGTTCATCACTCGTTCCGGATTCCCTCGGATCCACCTGATAAAGTTTCAATAAAGAGACACTGAAGGAAAATCAATGAGAGTTAGTGGGCTTCCTTCATTCATTCAGCACAGACACACACACACACACACACACACACACACACACACGCAGCCCCTCGACGCAACGGCCCAGCAGAAATTTAATCTTCCCAAATCCTCATCAGAGCGCTCCATCCTCAGCGCCTGACAGCCACACGGATAATTAATTATACAATTTCGATGGCTCTATCGACTAAACAAACCTATTAATCATCGCAAAAGTCAATAGGCATGGACGTATTCAATCATGTCCTGACCAATGATTACTCCTTTCAAAATACAATAATTATTTTCGAGAGCTGCCTCGAATTAAATTTCTGTCAAGCCGGTACAAGTCCAGTGTTTGATGAAGGATTCTGGGAGAACAGGGACATCCGTCGTTCTGGAGGCCAGTTTGTTTTCCAGGATCATAAGATGGTGTTTAAGTAGAGCATGACCATCAGATTATCTCTCTGTGCCATCAGAACATCCATCACACACACACACACACACACACACACACACTCTCTCATATATACACACACACTCATATACACACATTCATACACACACACACATTCATTTTCACACACATACACTTACACATATTCACACACTCATACACGTACAAAAATACACTCTCACACACTCAATCACACACATTCAGGGATCAGTTCTTGGACCGCTTCTGTTTAATCTCTATATGTTACCTTTAGGCCAGATCCTACATAACAATAACATTAATTACCATAGTTACGCTGATGACACTCAAATATATATGGCTCTTAATTCAGATGATAACAGTTCAATAGATTCTTTGTGCCACTGTATAGACCAAATAAAAATCTGGATGAATCTAAATTTTTTACAACTAAACCAAGATAAAACTGAGGTTATTGTGTTTGGCAACAAAAAAGTATTATTAAAGAATTAGATTCTCGGGCCTTTAAAACCAGGGATCAAGTGTGTAATCTTGGTGTTATAATAGATTCAGATTTTACATTTAACAGCCATATCAGAGCGGTCACCAAAACAGCATTCTATCATTTGAAAAATATTTCTAGAATCAAAGGCTTGGTGCCTCAAAAAGACCTAGAGAAACTCATCCATGCTTTTATTTCAAGTAGGGTTGAGTACTGTAATGGCCTATTAACCGGACTTCTGAAAAACACTTTAAAGCAGCTCCAGCTCATTCAGAATGCTGCTGCTAGATTATTAACCGGGACTAAGAAAATAGAGCACATCACTCCGGTTCTTAAAACTTTACATTGGCTCCCAATCAGCTATAGAATAGTTTTTAAAGTAATGCTTTTAGTTTATAAAGCGCTGAATTGCTTAGGACCTGAGTACATTTCGGAAATGTTTGAAATATATAAACCAAGCAGGACTCTTAGATCAATGAACTCAGGTCAGCTAGTGGAGCAAAGAGTTAGAACAAAACATGGAGAAGCTGCGTTTAGCGTCTCTGCTGTACACGACTGGAACAAACTACCAGAAGATGTTAGATGCGCCCCAAATGTGTTGATTTTTAAAAGAAAAATTTAATTTTTTCACGTGCTTACGATTGAGCTCTTAAACCTAGCTATACTGTTCAGCCTTACAGTTTCTTATGCGTTTTTATTCCATCTTTTACATTTTTTATTCTTTCTTGTGTCTGTGTATCTTGTACTATTATTATGATGTTTTTATTTGTTTCTTTATTATTTTTCTTTGTACAGCACATTGAATTGCTTCGATGTATGAATTGTGCTATATAAATAAATTTTGATTTGATTTGATTCATAAACACACACTCGCACACATACACAAACACACACACACGCAAACAGACATTCATACACACACACACTCTCACACACACTCCCTCACACACACGCTGAAAGTTCAAAGGTTGTTGATTTAGAGTATTATTATTACAGCTTTACTAAAACAAAATGCATAAGTGTGTTCGGTGTGAGCGACCCTAATGAGGTCTGAGCATGTAAAGATGTTTTTAAGCGCCTCAAGCGTGCTTCTGTTTCTTCTGCTCGTGACTGTTATAGTGAATAAATAGTAGTTGTGTTAGAGTTTGATCCGAGACCCACATCAACATAAAATAGTTTTTTAGGAAATAATCACTAATTTAAAATGCTAAATGGAAAGGAATGCAATATTATTATTTGAATTATGTCACAGATGCTCATATTTTGAGGTCAGATCTCTTAATGAGGGAAGATCATAACATCTGTAACGTGTCTGTAACACATCTGTAATGTGTGTGTCTGTAACGTCTGTAACACGTCTGAACACGCAAAGCCTGTAACACGTCTGTAACACCTGTAACACATCTGTAACATATGTAACGCATGTCTGTAACATCTGTAACACGTCTGAACACGCAACGCCTGTAACACGTCTGTAACACGCCACGTCTGTAACACGTCTGTCACGTGTCTGTAACACGTCTGTCACGTGTCTGTAACACATCACGTCTGTAACACGTCTGTCACGTGTCTGTAACACGTCACGTCTGTAACACGTCTGTGACATGTCTGTAACACGTGACGTCTGTAACGTGTCTGTAACACGTCACGTCTGTAACATGTCACGTCTGTAACGTGTCTGTAACGCATCTGTAACACCTGTAACACGTCTGTAATGTGTCTGTAAAACGTCTGTAAGGTCTATAAAACGTCTGTAACGTGTATGTAACATGTCTGTAACGCATCTGTAATGTCTGTAAGGTCTGTAAAACGTCTGTAACGTGTCTGTAACACATCTGTGACGTATGTAACGCGTGTCTGTAATGTCTGTAACACGTCTGAACACGCGACGCCTGTAACACATCTGTAACACGTCTGTAACGTGTCTGTAACACGTCACGTCTGTAATGTGTCTGTAACACATCTGTAACGTCTGTAAGACGTCTGTAAAACATCTGTAACGTGTCTGCAACGTCTGTAATGTCTGTAAGGTCTGTAAAACGTCTTTAACGTGTCTGTAACACCTGTAACACGTCTTTAACGTGTCTGTAACACGTCTGTAAGGTCTGTAAAACGTCTGTAACGTGTCTGTAACACGTCTGTAATATCTGTAACGTCTGTATCTACCATCACATCCAGTGTTCATATAATCATCTTAAACTCAGTCAAACGGCTCTTTCAGGAACACACAATCAAACATTCATGCTTTTATAAAAGAAACCCAAATGACAATCAAGAGCTCGACACAAACCTGCGTTCCATTGTTTTCCCGGAAAACATCCTGGTTAATGTAGTGAAATAACTTCTTCTCCAGCTGTAGGAGGACCTGAGACACACACACACACACACACACACACACACACACAGTCAATATTAATCTGAACATCATCTAATATTACAACTGAAGTGTGTGTCACTGGTAAAGTCTTTAAGAATTCATACTTTTATTCAGTAAGGACACATTAAATTGATCAAAAGTGACAGTAAATACATTAATATAATAATGTTACAAAAAGATTCTGTTTAAAATAAATGCTGTTCTTTTCAACTTTCTATTCATCAAAGAATCCTGAAAAATAAAATGTATCAATTTCCTCAAAAATATGAAATGTTTTCAACATTAATAATCTATCTATCTATCTATCTATCCATCCATCCATCCATCCATCTATCCATCTCTCTCTCTCTCTCTCTCTCTCTCTCTCTCTCTCTCTCTCTCTCTCTCTCTCTCTCTCTCATCTCTCTGTAGTTTCCTTCCTCTAATGTCTCAGTTGAACAGATGTCTCTGATGGCTCTGAGTGTTTGATTAGAGAGTTTCAGTCAGTGATCTGAGAAGCAGCGCTTCACCTTGTGGTCGTTGTCGGACTCTCTGAAGATCAGTTTCTGCACTTCATTAGTGTCAGCGGATCTCACCGTCTGCATGGTGGCGGTCGAGCAAAGACTCTGAGAAGAGGAGAAGACACCAGATATTAATATCACAATATCTGCCAACATAAACAACCATAAACAACACGTCTGAGGAGCAACACAAGAAAAAGGAGCATCTCTCTTCATTTCTTTCTCTATGTATTGGCCTTAAAGACTGTGTGCACGGTTAAATTCCCTTTTGTCGACTCTTTTAACAATTAGTTAAACATTGGGCCATCTGTGTTTGAGGACAGTTGAATGAGGTAATCCTTGATGTGGCAGTTCCCAGTGCCGAGAACACATTGAAATTCAAAGCACAGATTAGCTAATCAGGTCAAGCCAATAAAACCGGCAGGAAAAGCCCCTTCGGAGGGAAATGTCACAAACCAGGCGCTTGGAGAAGAGAAGCACGACGGATCAGAACAAACAGATCTTAAGCCTCTCTCTAAAGAGCCAACAAATCGCTCCATCTTTCAGTGGTTTGGGCTCTCGGACCCCCGGGCTAATGCGCTTTGCTCTCATTAAGCTGATTTTGTGGTGAATAGACCCAGAAAAACACCTCAGAAGACACTGAGATCTTGAGTCGCACCGCCACAAATCTCACATTTCATTCGCTTTTGATTTTTCCTAAAACTGCCGAATTACCAAAATGGAGAAAGAAAAACAAGCGCTTGAAAACTCAGACCCTGAAACGGCCCTGAATCCATATTCAGATGGATTTAAGGCCTGAAGCAGAGGGGTTATTTTGTGATACTGACCCACTGAATGCATTATATGAGTAATTATTAAATACATAAACATTGAATATTTTGTCAGCAGAAAGAGACAACAATCCATTATACAGTTTAGAGTACCACTCCACTGATCTGATTATATATATATATATATATATATATATATATATATATATATATATATATATATATACATACATATATACACACACACACACACACACACACACACACACACACACACCACACACACACCCATATATACATATATATAATATTCATATGTATAAAATCAGATCAGTGGAGTGGTACTATGGTACAGTGATGGTATGGTTCTTCTATACCATGGTACTGATTTATTATATTAATCAGATGTTTTACACTGTATACAAACTGTCCAAAAACATGGTAATACCACAATTTGACAATGTATTAAAGCAAGCGTGTTATAGCTTCACAACAGAAGGCGAAAACCATTTACAAATCAACACTTCCATTTCCAATATAATCAATACTGTAATCAATCAAAGACCAAGAGTGTGTGCCCAGTGACAATAACTGATCTCATCATGTGTCCTGCTGCTGCACTTTATTAAAACTCATCATTAATTAAACCCTGTGATCCTGATTACACACCAGGTGCAGAGGCGGTCTCACGCTGGCCTGTGATTGGACACGGCGGGTCACATGACGTCTGAGTGCACTCACGCTGGCCCTGTGATTGGACACGGCGGGTCACATGACGTCTGAGTGCACTCGCACTGACCTCGTCTCAAATGATATTAACATTCATCTGATACTCGAGGAGGAGACGATAAACACAGAGCGAGTCAGTGAAGGAATGAAGAGCAAAGGAAACGACATTTATACACCGCAAACCGATGCATTATTTCTAGAGATTTCCAAAACACTCTTCGCGCATCGGTCAAATATGACCAAAATTATTCTTTT
Source organism: Rutilus rutilus (assembly GCA_021464565.1). Taxonomy (NCBI): domain Eukaryota; kingdom Metazoa; phylum Chordata; class Actinopteri; order Cypriniformes; family Leuciscidae; genus Rutilus; species Rutilus rutilus. Next base: position 34,634,391 of record JAJAQA010000020.1, read on the forward strand.
TTTTTTATTTCAATGAAATTAATGTACTATATTTTAGTCTGATAATGTTTTTTATTTAATATTTTGTATTTTTTGTGGATTTTATGGTACTAAATTATATTTACGCTGTATTTATAATACATTTATTCACGTTTTGAGCATAGACCTGAAAATTTAATTTCCAACTTATACTGTGGTTTGAAACTCTTTTCAAATACAACACATGGCAAATTATTAATGAAGTGAAAAAAGTGAACAAAGTTTTTTCAGAATGATGTTTATTGTTATGAAAAATACTATTTTAAATGTTCATAAGAAATATATATTTTCAAAACCCTTTTACTCTAAAACTGTGAGAAAAATCAAAGCCATAAATCTAAACAAGTTGTGTTCCAAAGTTGAGCTTGATATCTCAAAAAATGATCTTTCAGTGAGATGTTGTTCGGCTGCAGTACCAAACGCTTCCACTAGAGGAAACTCTCACATTCATTTCCAATGCGTCCAATGCATCACTCGTCAATGCGCGAGGAACTCAAGTGTGACTATTTTTTACAGGACCATTTAACCTGTTCGAATCATGTCCATGATTTTCTTTTGTGTTCATATAGCAAGTGCCAAAACCTTTAACAAGTTTCGTACCATTCTAATGAAGTAAAAAAAATAAAACAATAAAAAGTTAATTATTTCGTGCCGAAGAGCAGCAGAGGTCAAGCTTTAAGCTCAACATCTAGTCAGTGAATGTCACATGGTCAGAAAAATGAGGCACAAAAGTTCCTCCATACTCCAACAAGCCCCGGGTGTTCGGGCCAATGCCGTGACATAAGAGATTAATCCGGAGCGGGGTAAAGTGAGCCGGGCTTTAAACCGCAGCAGTGTGTTGATGAAGCACTAAAACTTTCCCTGATCACTCAATCCTGACACTATTGATTTTATCCCGTAATTCTGCAGCTCTGCTATTACAGCCACTGAGGAGGAGAACAGACAGAAGAACCAAGAGAAACGAGGGAGACTGGAGAGTGAGAATGAAAACCATGTTTACACACACATCACCTTGAGGTGTTTCTATCCATCTATGTCTCTCTATCTATGTATCTATCTATCTATCCATCTATCCATCCATGTCTATCAATCTGTCTATGTCTATCAATCTGTCTATGTCTATCATGTCTATGTCTATCAATCTGTCTATGTCTATCAATCTATCTATCTATGCATCTCTATCCATCCATCTCTATCCATCCATCCATATGGATAGAAGCACTTTTTAAATATATGCACTTTTATGATGGATAGATGCACTTTTACGATGGATAGATGCACTTTAATGATGGATAGATGCACTTTTATGATGGATATATGCACTTATCATGGACAGATGCACTTTTACGATGGATATGCACTTTTACGATGGATATGCACTTTTACGATGGATATGCACTTTTACGATGGATAGATGCACTTTTATGATGGATATATGCACTTTTATGATGGATATATGCACTTATCATGGATAGATGCACTTTTACGATGGATATGCACTTTTACGATGGATATGCACTTTTACGATGGATAGATGCACTTTTATGATGGATATATGCACTTTTATGATGGATATATGCACTTATCATGGATAGATGCACTTTTATGATGCACTTTTACGATGGATATGCACTTTTACGATGGATAGATGCACTTTTACGATGGATATGCACTTTTACGATGGATAGATGCACTTTTATGATGGATATATGCACTTTTACGATGGATATGCACTTTTACGATGGATAGATGCACTTTTATGATGGATATATGCACTTTTATGATGGATATATGCACTTATCATGGATAGATGCACTTTTATGATGCACTTTTACGATGGATATGCACTTTTACGATGGATAGATGCACTTTTACGATGGATATGCACTTTTATGATGGATAGATGCACTTTTACGATGGATATATGCACTTTTATGATGGATATATGCACTTTTATGATGGATATATGCACTTATCATGGATAGATGCACTTTTATGATGCACTTTTACGATGGATATGCACTTTTATGATGGATATATGCACTTTTACGATGGATATGCACTTTTATGATGGATAGATGCACTTTTATGATGATAGATGCACTTTTATGATGGATATATGCACTTTTATGATGGATATATGCACTTATCATGGATAGATGCACTTTTATGATGCACTTTTACGATGGATATGCACTTTTACGATGGATAGATGCACTTTTACGATGGATATATGCACTTTTATGATGGATATATGCACTTATCATGGATAGATGCACTTTTATGATGCACTTTTACGATGGATAGATGCACTTTTATGATGGATATATGCACTTTTACGATGGATATGCACTTTTATGAAGGATAGATGCACTTTTATGATGGATATATGCACTTTTATGATGGATATATGCACTTATCATGGATAGATGCACTTTTATGATGCACTTTTACGATGGATAGATGCACTTTTATGATGGATATATGCACTTTTACGATGGATATGCACTTTTATGAAGGATAGATGCACTTTTACGATGGATATGCACTTTTATGATGATAGATGCACTTTTATGATGGATATGCACTTTTATGAAGGATAGATGCACTTTTATGATGGATATATGCACTTTTGATGGACAGATGCACTTATAGATAAATGCACTTATGATGGATAGATGCACTTGAATGGACTTTAAAAAAAATGGTGCCCATTCACTGCCATTATAAAGCTTGGAAGAGCCAGGACATTTTTTTTAATATAACTCTGATCGTATTCGTCTGAAAGAAGAATGTCATATACACCTAGTATGGCTTCAGGGTGAGTAAATCATGGGCTAATTTTCATTTTTGAGTGAACTATCCCTTTAACGTTCCCAGAAAATCTCACGCGCATGCCTTCCCATCAGCCCCGGCGCCGGAGCCCAGTGTGCAGCAGTGTAGGGGGTCCGTGCGCTGAAAGAGACGAGGGCAGATAAAGATGTGTGGGAGAGAGCGCATAAAGACGCCTATTTATCTTGGCCATCAGAACATCTGGGAAATCTGTCTAAAACAATGGGCAGCAGGAACAAGGGTGTCACTGCGCTCTCCAATACCTCGTTCTCCACACACATAATGGACGGGCCACAAATCATTGTGTGTGTGTGTGTGTGTGTGTGTGTGTGTTCCCCCTCTGGTATTTAACCACTCAAATGGGCCATTCTCTAGAGCCCGGCAGGACAAATTGGCCGGCCTGGAAGTCTTTGAGAGTCAGTCCAGCGCGAGGAGAAAAGAACAGGCCTGAAACACAAGGAACAGGCCCATAAAAATTCATCACTTTGACCCGGATGACCTTCCAGCACTGGGGGGTTAGACACACCCAGAGACACACACACACACACACACACACACACACACACACACACACACACACACACACACACACACACATACACACTCACAGAAACACACCAAGAGATACACACACCCATACCCAGAGAAACACACACACTCTCACACTCACCCAGAGAAACACACACACACTCTCACACACACCCAGAGACACACACACACACACACACACACACCAAGAGAGACACCCCCACACCCCCAGAGACACACACACACACACACACACACACACACACACACACACACACACACACACACACACAGATACACACCCAGAGAAACACACCAAGAGATACACACACACACACACCCTCTCTAACACACACTCTCTCTCTCTCTCACACACACACACACACACACACACACACACTCTCTCTCTCTCTCTCTCTCTCTCTCTCACACACACACACACACACACACACACTCATAAACACAATAGCTAAAGAAAAGGCTTCTTGACAGGGCAGAGTGAGCAGATGCTTCATTGTGAGAGTGTTGTGTTAGTAATGGGTGTGTGTGTTCACTAGTTTAAGTGAGTTAAAGGATTCATTGTTTTACACATTCATCCACCTGTACACACACACACACACACACACACACACACTCCTGCTGTTCATGCAGATCTGAAACCAGGCAGCACAGATGGTCAACAAACTGGTTAATGTCTGTTCAACCAAACCACCAGAACTCAACGCACGAACATCTCACCATCATGTGACCCTGCTGATCATGTGACCCTGCTGATCATGTGACCCTGCTGATCATGTGACCCTGCTGGTTTACATCATGTAAAATATGTTAAACCTGAATGATGAAATCTGACGTGATCGTCATGTGACGCACCTGAAATCCACAGAGTTAGTTGACCATCAAAATAAAGTCTAACCAAAATAAATGCTGTTTTATAAGAGAAGTCACATACAAAACTGAACGCTTTTAATTCAACGAACTATAAAATTAAAGCCATACGTCAAACCAAGTTGTGTTCCAAATCTGGAGTTGATATCACAGAAACTGCTAAAAGAATTAAAGCCGTTTCCTTGTTAATGCACTTTCTAATTTCACTTTCACAGGATGAGTGTTGATGGTTTACGCTTCATCAATGAAACCTAATTTATGATTATTACAAAAATACGTGATGGGGAAGGAAAGAGTGACTGACAGCTGATTGTCTGAGTGATTCTGGTTCATAATCTGGTTTATTCCTGATATTTTTGTTTTGGACGGTAACTTATGGTTGTAACCATATTGGCTGGTAAGTAAAGAAATGAATGTCAAACCCTGGTGAATATATACACTACACGTGTGGAAGCCTCTACAGATCCGACACGCTCCTCTCTCTCAGGCTCAAATCACCCCACGGCTCAATTATGGAGAGATTAGCGCTTTTAACGAGTGTCTGAGTGCAGTTCATTACCGACAATCAATGAAGTTCAACAAGCAACAATTAATGAGACGCTACTGCGACCCACAGACTCTCAGGCTTCACTTTAAACGCCTGCTAAATGAAACAATAAAATCTGTGAATCTGTGAAAAAGTGAATCTCATATATATATATACTGTATTTATATATATATATATATATATATATATATATATACAGACCCTTTCCAAAAAATTAGAATATCATGGAAAAGTTTTTTTTTTTTTTTTATGAGCTGGAAGCCCAAATTATGTACAAATAAACAACTAAATACTTGAAATCGTTTAAGTTGTGGGCCCTGAATCTATAATCTATGGAAGTTTAACGTTTTTAATGGAATTATGGAAATAAATAAACTTTTCCATGATATTCTAATTTTTTGGAAAGGGTCTGTATATATATATATATGTACACACACACACACACACACACACACACACACACACACACACACACACATATAAACCATTGAAACGTATTAAAAACAGCTTGTGACTAAAGCTTGGAACTCCATTGGCTCCTCAAACTGTCAGTCAAACCTCATAGCTCCGCCCACCTCTATGCTGAATGAAGTGCTGCACACAGACTGGAGAGTCTCTGCTTGTTTGCAATGCAAGGGTCAATAAAGAACTGCTTATTTGAACAAGTACAGCGTTTTATTTAATCACACTATATATACTATATTTTTATGTATTTGAGAACAGCTTGTGTGAAGCACTTGATCTTTAATAACATGACATTTTGGCCAAGCCACAGTAAAAACTGTGCACATATAGCTAGATTAAACTTTATAAGCTGTAAATTGATGAAAATGCACTTACTGCTATTCTGATGACGGACAAATACACAAATCTACGACATTCGCGGGTCAAAAACCTCTTAACTCCATCTGAGCGTGATGTTGGTAATATGACGACACATGAATATCTGACCGTACATAAAGCCACAATGTCAACTTCGACAACACAGTGTTTCATTATTTAAAAAATACTAAATATTTTTAGTTTTTGGAGATAAACTCCTGGGCCCGTATTCATAAAGATTCTAAGAATCCTCTCAGAAAACTCTTAATTTAGCTTAAAAACATTTATGTAGGAGTCTTAGCTTAAGAGCGATTCGGGACCGATCTGAGAGCAACTCTGAGTAAGGAAAATACAAAAACTTTTATCTTAGTGAGGAGGCGGGGTTGACCCCGTTGCTATGTATGACACAATCTTTTGAAGACTGTGATTGGTTGGTTGTGATTGGTAAAAAAAAAGTGATTTTAAGTATAGGGTCTATTCTAAGCCTCCACTTTGAACTTACATGCGTAATTTTTCCTATTTGATCGTTCTCTCTCACACACACACACACACACACACACACACACATTATATATGTGTATATAAATCCTTTTTTTATTTACCATGCTGTTGATTTCCTATAAGGTATTTGATTGCTTAGAATGATAAAAATTGTTCCACTCTTTCCAGTTACACTGATTGCTGGCATGTCTATTTAAGTGGTGGTTTGAATGTTGGTTTTAATGTATCAAACATGGAATTTTCCCAGTTGCCAAATATCGTAATGTAGTGATTACTTTCATTTCAGGCGCTATGGCATTTCTGTGCTGTGTCAGAGATATTAGCGTGTCTCTAAAAAGATCAGTCACAAACATGATCCCTGCACGATCTAATCTATAGCGTCTTATTAACTCACTGTCATCCATTGTCTGCAACACATTTCTTCTCCCTCTTCGTCTTTCTGCCATTTTCTCCTCTGCTAAAGAAACTCTTAAGCCTCTTAAAAGTCCTCGTCCGTGCTCCTAACAATTTTGACCTTAAGACCTCTTTTAAGGGTTAAGATGCTTTCTGAATTACTTTTTTCTTTACTAGGAGTTTTTCTTTAATTTTAAGAGTAAACGCCCACATTTCTAAGAATATTCTTAGAATTTTGTCACTAGGAGCTACTCTTTGCATTAAGATTCTTTATGAATACGGGCCCAGACAGTTTTTGGAGATACCATTGATTTAGTATATAGTAATTTAGCTATATATTTGTACACTATAATTTCCTCTGTGTTTGACTTTGGGAAGCCTGAAGAAAGGCAGGGAATGTTGATGCAGCAGAAACTCTATTGTAGTGAGTCACATGGTACACTTTACCCAGAAATACCCTCTCCTTAGGATGTGTCCCATCTTTGGAAAAGGATGTACGTGTGTGTGAAGCTGGGCAATGATCAGCAGAAGAAGCTCGGCTTTGTTGTAAAATAAAGTCTAATATTTCTGGCATCAAAGATCTCTGAGAAGAGATTTCACAATTGCTATTTTTAAATCTAAATTGAAAACTTATTTTTATTCCCTGGATTCTCCTGATGCTGTTTCTGTCTGTTCTGTTTGGTTGTTTCTCTGTTATATTCGATGTGTTTTTACTTTGTTCAGCACTTTGGATAGCCCTGCTATGTTTAAATGTGCGATATAAATAAAATGTACTTACTTACTAAAAGAGAGAAACCACAACAATACAAGGTTTATATCCGACAGTGACGATATATGAAAAAACAGCATAATGGTCCTAAAATGACTTATTTTATAAATATTTCCAAAAGGCTCTGTATATCTATAATGCAAAACACACACACACACACACATTTCTGTTAAAAAAAAAAAGTGCATTACAGTAATGAGAATTTGATGTTTTCGCATTGCAGATATTCAGAGTTTGGGGGTCAAATGTAAAATGTGTTTAAGTTTCATTACATGTTAATGGTGCTTTTAAACTAGGCTTCATTTTCCTGATGCAAAACATAATTTCTCATTCCTTCCTGATGTTTATTGTGTGGAATATGAGCAGAAGAAGAACGCAGTGTTTGTGGGCGAGTGAGACTCACACAGGTTTTCTGGGTGGGCTTTGTCATCGAGTTCTGACCGATTCTCCATGGCCGTCCCTCTCGCTGTGAGCCTTTATGAAGCTGACACACTCGAGCTGAGAACATGCTGTCGCTCTGATACCGTGAAATCAGGAACAAAAGACTCCCGGGAAGAGGGACGAGCGTCTCAGGAAGACACACTGAGTCTCTCTCTCTATGTCTCTCTCTCTCACTCTCTATGTCTCTCTCTCTCACTCTCTATGTCTCTCTCTCTAGATGTCTCTCTATCTCTCTCTCTATGTCTCTCTCTCTAGATGTCTCTCTATCTCTCTCTCTATGTCTCTCTCTCTAGATGTCTCTCTATCTCTATGTCTCTCTCTCTAGATGTCTCTCTATCTCTCTCTCTATGTCTCTCTCTCTAGATGTCTCTCTATCTCTCTCTGTCTCCCTCTCTCTCTCTGCACACACACAGATGCTGGTGTTTCTGCGTATTGGTTTCATCGGGCTCTAAAACAAAAGCCCGGCTCTTCCTCCGAGGATCAGATAAATCACCGGAGGAATTAAAGACGAGAGGTCATGAATCCTCAATGTGCCACTTAATGGCTCTCTTAAATATGATGGGCGAGCGGCAGGAGCTTGTGAACGAGGGCCGGCGTGTGTTTAATGTCAGTCAGAGAGAAGAGCCCAAATGCCAGCGCTGACACCAGATCCAGAACACTGCAACACACACCGCATCCCAGAGGATCAGAGACGCTTCTATGGGATTAATGATGAGAGGAATGTGAAACAACAGCCCTGATGCGACTACACGACATGACCGTTTAAAACATCCGTGAAGTAAGCTACAAATAATGCAGTGTGTAAATAACGTAATGTGTAAATGTGATTATATGAGCCATTCAAAAATGTTAAATAGAATAAAAAATAAAATAAAAAGCTAAAAATAAAAAAATATATTATGAAAAAATTATATATAAAAATTAAAATGTAATAAAAAATAAATAAAAACAATAATAAAAAATTCAATAAACGAATCTAAAAAAATAATTATAATATAAATATGAAAAGTAAATATATACTACTGATAATAAAATAATATAAAAGGTAAAATGAAATAAAAATAAAGAATAAATGAAAACTATAATAATTAAATTAAATTAAAATGATAAAAGATCTAAAAATACAAATAAAATAAAAACAAAAAAATACAAACATAAATAGAATTATATGAATATAAAATAAAATAAAAAGTAAACTAAACTAAATGTTGCTGAAAAAATGCATATAACAAGAAAGGGGGGGAAATCAAGTAATAGAGAAATATGAGCCATTTAAATGTTGTCCTGAATATCGGAGAGCAGTATGATCTCAGAGACGAGTGAGTGACACTAGAACACACTCGACAGAACACACTCCTGACAGTACACACTCCTGACACTAGCACACACTCGACAGAACACACTCCTGACACTAGAACACACTCCTGACACCAGAACACACTCCTGGCACTAGAACACACTCCTGACACTAGAACACACTCCTGGCACTAGAACATACTCCTGACATTAGAACACACTCCTGACACCAGAACATACTCCTGACACTAGAACACACTCCTGACACCAGAACACACTCCTGGCACTAGAACACACTCCTGACACTAGAACACACTCGACAGAACACACTCCTGACACTAGAACACACTCGACAGAACACACTCCTGACACTAGAACACACTCGACAGAACACACTCCTGACACTAGAACACACTCGACAGAACACACTCCTGACACTAGAACACACTCGACAGAACACACTCCTGACACTAGAACACACTCGACAGAACACACTCCTGACACCAGAACACACTCCTGACACTAGAACACACTCGACAGAACACACTCCTGACACCAGAACACACTCCTGACACTAGAACACACTCGACAGAACACACTCCTGACACCAGAACACACTCCTGACACTAGAACACACTCGACAGAACACACTCCTGACACCAGAACACACTCCTGACACTAGAACACACTCGACAGAACACACTCCTGACACCAGAACACACTCGACAGAACACACTCCTGACACTAGAACACACTCCTGACACCAGCACACACTCCTGACACTAGAACACACTCCTGACACTAGAACACACTCCTGACACCAGAACACACTCCTGACACTAGCACACACTCCTGACACTAGAACACACTCCTGACACTAGAACATACTCCTGACACTAGAACACACTCGACAGAACACACTCCTGACACTAGAACACACTCCTGACACCAGCACACACTCCTGACACTAGAACACACTCCTGACACTAGAACACACTCCTGACACCAGAACACACTCCTGACACTAGCACACACTCCTGACACTAGAACACACTCCTGACACTAGAACATACTCCTGACACTAGAACACACTCCTGACACCAGAACACACTCCTGACACTAGCACACACTCCTGACACTAGCACACACTCCTGACACTAGAACATACTCCTGACACTAGAACACACTCCTGACACTAGAACACACTCCTGGCACCAGAACACACTCCTGACACTAGAACACACTCCTGACACTAGAACACACTCGACAGAACACACTCCTGACACCAGAACACACTCGACAGAACACACTCCTGACACCAGAACACACTCCTGACACCAGAACACACTCCTGACACTAGCACACACTCCTGACACTAGAACACACTCCTGACACTAGAACATACTCCTGACACTAGAACACACTCCTGACACCAGAACACACTCCTGACACCAGAACACACTCCTGGCACTAGAACACACTCCTGACACTAGAACACACTCGACAGAACACACTCCTGGCACTAGAACACACTCCTGGCACTAGAACACACTCCTGGCACTAGAACACACTCCTGGCACTAGAACACACTCCTGACACCAGAACACACTCGACAGAACACACTCCTGACACCAGAACACACTCCTGACACCAGAACACACTCCTGACACTAGCACACACTCCTGACATCAGAACACACTCCTGACACTAGCACACACTCCTGACACTAGAACACACTCCTGACACTAGAACACACTCCTGACACTAGAACACACTCCTGACACCAGAACACACTCCTGGCACTAGAACACACTCGACAGAACACACTCCTGACACTAGAACACACTCGACAGAACACACTCCTGACACCAGCACACACTCCTGACACCAGAACACACTCCTGACACT
>JAJAQA010000020.1:34650333-34657833 GCA_021464565.1 Rutilus rutilus
TGTGTGTGTGTGTGTGGGTGTGTATGTGAGAGAGAGAGAGTGTGCAGTAAAGTGTCCACATAAACAAGGTAGCCTTGAGTGTGTGTGTGTGTGCGCGTGTGTGTGTGTGTGTTGAATTATATAGGATAATATAAAAAAAAAAGATATATATATATATATATATATATATATATATATATATATATATATATATATAGAACGGCCATGGGAATACACCCTATAAAAACAAAATAAACTCTTATTTACATTAAGATCAAAGTGCATTTTTATAACTGAAGCCTGAAGGCATTAATCCAGCAGATGATGTGTTTATTAGACGTCGGCCTCAGCTGAACCGGACCGGACCGGATGGACCGGATGGATGGAGTAATGATGCGGAAAATAAAGCTTTGCATCACGGGAAAAATATTTACATTTTTGTAAATGTTTACATTTTAAAATATATTACAATAGAAAAGATATTTTAAATGTTTCACTATATCACACATAAAGAAAATACTAAAAAACTTCTGTTTGCATTCAAATTCAACTTCACAAACTCCTGTCGCAGAAAGGGATTATGGGTAGAGGTCGACCGATTCATCGGTCGGCCGATTGATCGGCCGATTTTTTGCATTTTTAACATAATCGGCATCGGCCAATATCCAAGTGTATCAAGCCGATTATTAGGCAGGCGCATCTGTGGGCAGCCTAGTGTTGTTGTTGTGGAACACGCGTTCGACGCACGCTGCGCCTAGAGTCATTCTCCAGCAGAGTGAGCAGACCTCATCCAGTGCTTAAGGAAGGAGCTAAGTTCCTTGGAGAAAACTCATTTATATTTAATTAAAAACTTTTGATATGTTACTGCCAACTTAGAGAAAAAACATGAATAGGCGACATGATGTTCGGCTACTTTGAAATTGATAGCGTAGTTGAGGTTGCATTAGCACAGCAGAAGGGTTGCGATCATGTCACAATAAGTAAGCAAGAATTTACAGACAGTGAATCTGAGACTTTTATTTGTTCTGTTTGTGTGTCTTATATTTGAGAGGGTTGTCACTCAATGCAGAGAAATAAGTAATAAAAAAAGAGACCAACTATATGCTAGTGAAGGACTGGCTTTGCTTTGCTAGGGTTGGGTAGCTACAGACAGACCCAGAGCTAATACGGCACTGGTGCCTTAACGACCGTTATTTACCGGACCGAATATCAACGCGCATTTCTGTGCTTCATATCAGTGCTACTGTTATGCCTGTGCTTCTCTTGGATGCTCTGAAAACGGACGTTAGAATAACAGAAACATCGCTTCGCTGCACTTGACACTAGTCAGCAGTTAACTTTAACATTCTGTTAGCTAGTAGCTGGATTAAACACGGTTAAAATGCTGGCCAAACAGTAGTGTAATGTGTGACTGTATTTCACTGTAGACTAGGGGTGGAACGGTACATGTATTCGTATTGAACCGAAACGGTACAGGCGTCACGGTTCGGTGTATACATTTCCACGGAGAATACACGCTATAAAAATAAATAAAACTCGCGTGCAAAGTAATGTGGAACTACTGTTAGATACGCGGGTTCTTTAGGGACACTTAATCTGTAACTCCGCTTTAGCTCCGGCTGCGATGTAAAGATTGCAATGCGTTGTGTGTGTGTGTGTGTGTGTGTGAGAGAGAGAGAGAGAGAGAGAGAGGCGCGATCGAGATCGAAAAGTCGCGTGTGTTTAAAGTCGCAAAGTGTTTACTTATATTTGTGTGCAAACGCGCGCGCGCGTGTGTGTGTGTGTGTGAGGCGCGGGCGCGATCGAACAGTGGAAACATAAAAACATACTCCGTCATTTTGTTTATCAGGACATCATTCAAACTGCAAAGACAAGTTACTGTTAATTAAAATGTTAAGGAAAACAAATATATTAATCTGAAATGTAGCAAATTAATTTTCAATCCATTCAGGTACAATTACCAAACATATCTCAAGTTCTTTTTGTCTTTTGTACAATTGCAGATTGGTAAAGTGTTCAATAAATGTTTTTGTTGAGAAATCTTGTCTATCTTAAGTAATTATTTGTGTTACATTTTATCTTTCAAATAGAGGTTAAAAACAAGCACATAATCGGCCAAAATAAATCGGCAGCATTTATCGGCCATCGGCCGACCCGGATTTCAAAAGATCGGCATCGGCATCGGCCTGAAAAAAACCATATCGGTCGACCTCTAATTATGGGTAACAGTAGACACAAATAATCAGAGCATCTGAGAGCCAGGATAATAATAAAGTTATCGCGCTTCTGACAGGATGATTATATTTATCAGAGTATCTCCTCATTCCCTGATCGTCCAGGTCGCTCTCACTCATTATATGTTTGGTCTAAAACGCTAAAACTGTTCTCGTGTTTCACTGCAGGACAGCAGATGAGAGTGAACTCTGTCATCTGTGCAGGACTGTGATATGAAGAGTGTGTGAACTTACATATTTTAGCAGCCGTGTGAAAGTGAATATAACAGGCACAATACCGCTATAAACATCAATATCTATGGGTTCAATATGCGTCACATGACTAAACTTACATCATCGCTTTTAAATACCTCAAGTTTCCCAGTCCACACTACACCGAGAAACCAGCGCTTTCAAATTTATCCAGTTTGAAGAGCGTTTTCAAAAAGCTTCGTTTTCATTAATAAAAACGCCGTCTCAGTGTCGACGGAAGACAAAGCGGAGAGAACGAAAGCTCATTAGTGTGGACGAGACCTCAGAGTCTGTTCTCTTCACTGAGCGCATGTCTGACGTCTCGAATCCGCTGGTGTTTCGATGATTTTTAGTGGATTTATGATCAACATCATCAATTAACTACAAACAAACTATACTGACAAATATTAATTTGGCATTTCAAACTCAACAAATGTTTTGTTTGTAAAGTGTGTTTGAGCATCTTTCTTTACAATGAATGGATCTGGCTGTGATATTTTGCAATAAAACACAATGACATTCAGACATATTACACTACCGTTCAAAAGTTTGGGGGTCGGGAACATTTTTAATATGTTTTTGAAAGAAGTCTCTTATGCTTAACCAAGACTGCATTTATTTGATCAAGAATGGCATGATGGGTGGTTGCCAGGGTGTTGCTATGTGGTTGCCAGGGTATGCTGGGTGGTTGCCAGGGTGTTGCTATGTGGTTGCCAGGGTATGCTGGGTGGTTGCCAGGGTGTTGCTATGTGGTTGCCAGGGTATGCTGGGTGGTTGCAAGGGTGTTGCTATGTGGTTGCTAGGGTATGCTGAGTGGTTGCAAGGGTGTTGCTATGTGGTTGCCAGGGTATGCTGGGTGGTTGCCAGGGTGTTGCTATGTGGTTGCCAGGGTATGCTGGGTGGTTGCCAGGGTCTTGCTATGTGGTTACCAGGGTATGCTGGGTGGTTGCAAGGGTGTTGCTATGTGGTTGCAAGGGTGTTGCTATGTGGTTGCCAGGGTATGCTGGGTGGTTGCCAGGGTGTTGCTATGTGGTTGCCAGGGTATGCTGGGTGATTGCAAGGGTGTTGCTATGTGGTTGCCAGGGTATGCAGGGTGGTTGCAAGGGTGTTGCTATGTGGTTGCTAGGGTATGCTGAGTGGTTGCCAGGGTGTTGCTATGTGGTTGCCAGGGTATACTGGGTGGTTGCCAGGGTGTTGCTATGTGGTTGCCAGGGTATGCTGGGTGGTTGCCAGGGTCTTGCTATATGGTTACCAGGGTATGCTGGGTGGTTGCAAGGGTGTTGCTATGTGGTTGCAAGGGTGTTGCTATGTGGTAGCCAGGGTATGCTGGGTGGTTGCAAGGGTGTTGCTATGTGGTTGCCAGGGTATGCTGGGTGGTTGCAAGGGTGTTGCTGGGTGGTTACCAGGGTATGCCGGGTGGTTGCCAGGGTATGCTGGGTGGTTGCAAGGCTGTTGCTATGTGGTTGCTAGGGTGTTGCTATGTGGTTGCAAGGGTGTTGCTATGTGGTTGCTAGGGTATGCTGGGTGGTTGCAAGGGTGTTGCTATGTAGTTGCTAGGGTATGCTGGGTGGTTGCAAGGGTGTTGCTATGTGGTTGCCACAGTTGGGGACATTTAATTTAATATTCAACAATATTATTGATCTCCTGCATTGACACCATTACATGAGAACTGAACTGAGCTGGACGATGACATCACAATTTTCTCCAGAGCGGCTATATATATATATATATATATATATATATATATATATATATATATATATATATATATAAACTAAATTAAACTTTATTTCTTTCATTTTAAACAAAAATGAACCATCACTGAACTTACTTAAGCTGGACTGATTCTATTTTCTTCTGGAAACAAACTTTGTTGAATTATTTTCCTGTTATCTCCATAAAGCTGCTTTGAAACACTGTGTTGTAGAAAGCGCTATATAAATAAAGGGGACTTGACTTGACTTGGCTCGTTGCTAGGTGGTTGCCAGGATATGAAAATAATAACAAAAGCATATTAGTGTGGACAAGGCCTTGAGGCGAATGTTTTAGACGAACCACACAAGATGAAACCCGTCCTGCATCATTAGTTCGCGAACAGCAATTCAACGAGCACCTCCTTCCTGTCACACACAGGACCTGAGTGAGAACAATGAGCCTCGTCACACACACAGGACCTGAGTGAGAACAATGAGCGTGTCGCACACAGCGCTGGTTTACGGCCCGCAGATATACGGCTCATTAGGGCCCTCAGGAGCCCAGCTGTGTTTGCGGATCGGCCCTCGTGAGCTTTGTTATGTGAGGAGGCTTTTCACACACACTCACACACACTCACACTCATTGTGTGCTAATGACGCCTTTTAAAACACCCTTCAGCGGGAGATACGCAACACACACTCTTTACACACACTGAAGGGCTCTCCTCACCAGGTTTGTACTGAGTGCTGTAGGAAGACAGTGATATTAAAACACCAAATTCAATACTTCAATCAGAAGAAGCGCAGTTTCCTGTTAAGAGTTTTTGACCATTATAAAGAAAACGATTAACCATTTTGCTCGTTGCGTTCATATTCTGGCTCATCTGCTCGCCTGTATATAATATGCATCATCAATAAGCTGAATTCGAACTTTTAATATCACTGTATTAGTACATTAAGGCGTTTTTCACATTTATGTCCTGCTGTTTTTAGTGCATAATATCAAAAATCAGCACAATATCAAATATATATACACACACACACACACACACACACACACAGCCATTCAAAATTTTGGGATAGGTCAAATGTTTATGTTTTCAAAATAAGTCTCTTCTGCTAACCCAGGATGTATTTAATTAAAAATAGGAAAAAAACAGCAATATTGTGAAATTATATTACAATTAAAAATAACTGTTTTCTATGTGAATATATAGGCAAGGCAAGGCAAGTTTATTTATATAGCACACTTCATACACAATGGCAATTCAAAGTGCTTTACATAGAAGAAATTAAAATAATTAAAAGAAATAAGAATAATTAAAACAGTTTAGAAAACAGGTTGTTGGTTTTTTTTTTTGCGTAATTTATTCCTGTGATCAAAGCAGAATTTTCAGCATCATTACTCCAGTCTTCAGTGTCAAATATGATGATTTGATGCTCAAGAAACATTTATGATTATTATCAGTGTATAATAATGCTGTTTTACATTCTTATAATATTTCACTGTTTTTACTGTATTTTTGATCAAATAAATGCAGCCTTGGTGAGCAAAGAGACCGTGTGTGTGTGTGTGTGTGTGTGTGTGTGTGTGTGTGTGTGTGTGTGTGTGTGTGTGTATGTATATTAACAGTTTTAAATTGTAATAATTTCAAAAGGTTTGATTTTTTGCTAACGAATGCATTATAATAAAACACAAGAGCTCAAATCACATGTAAGTGCAGAAAAACTTTCCAGTTTGCATTCAAATTCAGCTTGACATTTCATTTTCATTCATACAGTGTTGTAAATCTTTAGATGTGTGTGTGGAACACGAGATGCACAACACACACTACAGTCTAGTCTAGTCACCTTCATTTATAAAACACTTTCTACAGCACAGCTTCTCTGTTTCAAAGCATTGCCGGCATGTTCAGTTATTTCATGTCAAACTATCGTGACTTCTGTCAGTCTGAGCAAATGGCAGATGATGTTCAAAACACTTTCTGTTGATGTTAAACCTGGACATAGATGGACAATTCGAGCACAATGCATTGTGGGACACATTATCATTTATCTTAGGGAACTCAAGTGGTGTTCATTTGAGCAAACGCAGTAGGTCACAGAAGTATTATAGGCAGTATACTTCAGAAATAATACGAGCTGCGTGAGAGTGTGACACAGCTCTGTCACATGACTTACACAGGAAGTTACTCTCTTCTGAAGCTAAACGTTGTGCAGTGTTTCACTTTTTAACAAATGTAGTACTTTAAAAACATATGATAGAATGCTACTGTGAGCAGGGCTGGAGTGTGTGTGTGTGTGTGTGTGTGTGTGTGTGTGTGTGTGTGTGTGTGTGTGTGTGTGTGTGTGTGTGTGTGTGTGTGTGTGTGTGTGTGTTTGACTGACCTCAATGACCTGCTTGGAGTCCAACCTGAAGTTAAAGTCCCCGAAGATGAAATACGGCAGTCGCTCGAACCTCTGATCCGTGATCCTGCAGAGACACACACACACACACACACACACACACACACACACACACACACACACACGAGTCAGACATGATCTGTGCAGCAGCCCCACCTAGTGGACGAGTGTGTGTGAGTGACAGATGATTGACAGCTGATCAGCAGTGATGTCACACTCTTACTGAACGTGTGTGTGAGTGTGTGTGTTCAGTTCACTCTCAGCACGATTCATGAAGTGCCGAACTCAAGAGGTCTCAGAAACGCCTCTTTCCGCTTAAAAACGCACCTTAAACGAGGGATAATTAACTCCCCACAGCAAATAATTTACTTGAGAGAGTGATGAAGAATTGGAGCAGGAGTGTGTGTGTGCGTGTGTGTGTGTGTGTGTGTGTGCATGTGTGTGTGGATTAATGGAAAGAGGATGCTAGGCCGGCTAATCGCCGGGATAAATCTCAGCTCACTCCCAACACCTAATAACAATGTATTTATGGCCCCGTAAAAGAGAAGGCTCTCCGCGCTCATAAAACACACACTTTTACATCTCTGAAGCGGCACTGGCACTCCAGCTCACGGCCTCAGACTGGGCCGAGTAAAACACAGAGAAGAAGAAGAGATCTCACACAAACCTGGAGCGGACAATACAGTTTCTCTGAGGATATACAGTCAAACCACAATATAATCAGACACCACATATCATTATTAATATGTTTCACTAGTGTGATCAGGACACTATAGTTTTACAAAATAAAGTAAACCTTGACATATTATACCCAAATATTCTTCACACAGAGACTACCAGTGACATTTAGGACCAAAAATGATTGGGACACTTTGAGCTGATCATGTTTTGCTGAAGTGTGTTTTCTTTAATTGCTAATGCTCTTTTTACACACAGACTGAACACAATGAAGCATT
>JAJAQA010000020.1:34665333-34667833 GCA_021464565.1 Rutilus rutilus
TAATAACTGTTTTATTTTGATTGTTTTTATTTAAGTGTTTATTTATATTTATACCATGGTCTGGGTGAATACTCGATTCTGATTGGCTGCAGGGTGTCCATTAAAACGTGACAGAGGACACCTAGTAAAGGAGTTCTGGTGAAACTGACTGTTTACCGTTCGAAATTATTAAATAAATGCGCTGGCTACATCAGCTGTGAGTAACCATAGCAACAGGCAGTCAAAGTATCCGTTTACAACTTATTGTATCAAAACCAAACTGAAGGGTTCTACGCGCTGAGCGGACTAGAAATATCTCCGAAACCAAGTTATTGTTTGTAAAAACTTGAGATTTCGATTGTAAAACTAATTAAAATATAAACTAATGTTTTAAAAATGTGTTATTTGGCAAGTGACCATGGTATAAGCGGGTTAATGCCCTTCCAGGTGTCCACTGTCAGGTATTAATGGACTTCGGAGGAGGCAACCGTCCGACGCGCACCTTGTTGGGCATTAACCCTTACTTATATTATTATTTATATGCATTTCATATTTCATATATATATATATATATATATATATATATATATATATATATATATATATATATATAAAGTATTTATTATAAATTATTATTTTATTTTTTTAAAATCTTATTTTTTAGTAAATGTTTTATTTTGGTTGTTTTTATTTTCAATTATTTATGTTAATATTTAATTTAATGAATTATTTATTTATTTAAAGTAAGTGTTTTATTTTAAATGTTTTTATTTTCAATTATTTTATTTTGAAAGCTTTTATTTTTCATTATTTTAATTATATTTATATTACATTTTATATAATATTATTATATTTTATCACATTTTTAGTAAGCATTTTATTTTATTTTTGCTTTTATTTTCAATAATTATTATTTTTTTTATTGTTTTTAATTATCAATCATTTATTCTTATTTATTTGGAGATGATTTTGTGATTGTTTTTATTTGAAATGATTTATTTTATTTTATTGTGATTTTTTTTTTTTTCTTCTTTCATTAAAGTTTGCGTAATGGAATACCTCGGTACGTCACTGAGCGCCTCCACAAGCCTGAATCTGATCTGATTAATATGTAAATGAATCTTGTTTCTTTGAATAACCACTGGAACCATTGAAACGAACAGGCCAGTTTAAGAGCGACACGATCCCAGTGTGACTAAACCTGTTACACCTCCATCACCCTTTCATTACTTTCCTCTCATCCCTCGCTCTTGTTCTCGTGTCATCCTTCTATTGAATTACCCCTCTCTCTCTCTCTCTCTCTCTCTCTCTCTCTCTCTCTCTCTCTCTCTCTCTGCATGTCATGTTTTGTGTCGTCTGTCATAAGAACTGCTCGGCTAACGTGATTATCTGTAATCTAATCCTGTGGTTCAGACTGTAGAAACTCCTGCATCTGTAGTTCACAGGGAGAAATCCATCGGATAGAAGAACGGATAGTCATTTAGCAGGAACTTTTATCCCAAGTGACTCGCGGAGACTTATTACAGGTGCGGTTCTCCGTAATTAAGCGCTTCCAGATCCACTGGCTGATGAAGGAAGCCACAAACATCACTCATTATGAAAGCGTTCACTCGTTAGTTGAACAGGAGTAAAACTATGATTTAGACAACGACTGGTTTATGAATTATAGTGTATTTAAGGGTTTCCTAAACGTTTTTATTTTTTGTCATCCGAACGCCTTTGAGCTTAAATATCGAAATCCCTGTGAGATTTAATATTTCAATAATTTAACAACACATTCACAGTTTTCTAATCAGTTAATAGTGACAGGCAGGTGAGCGAATAAAACACTTAAAATGTTTTATTTTGACTGATTTGATTTCAAATCAGTCAAAATAAATAAGTTTAAATGTTTGTTAAATTTTATTAAATTTGTATTTAAAAAAAAAATATATTTTTTTTTTGAGTTTTATATTTATTGTTTTTATTTAAATAATTTTAATGATATTTTTAGTAAGTGCTTTACTTTGTTTCTGTTATGTATTATATTTACATTTTTAAAAATCATGTTTAGTAAGTGTTTTATTTAGATCGCTTTTATTTAAAAAATAATAATTTAATTTATTTGAAATAAAAAAAATTTAGTAAGTGCTTTATTTGAATTGTTTCTATTTTAAATTACTTCATTTTAAATTTAATTTAACACAATTTTAGTGTTTTATATTTAATGGATTTATTTTTAAATAATTAATTCATTTGAATTTATTTTAAAAATCATATTTTAGTAAGTGCTTAATTTTGAATGTTTTTATTTTCAAGTATTTATTAAATTTTTAAAAAATCATATTTTTAATAAGTGTTTTATTTTGATTGTTTAGAGTTCCTGTAGAATTTGCCCTAAAACGCCTAAAGGCATCCCAAAATAAATTGGATGCTGGTCTTGAAGCGTTTGGAGTTTTTGCATGGGTTTGGTCTCTTCTGAAAGGTTTGTTCATAACCACTGTAAGTCTTACTGGTATCGAGTAACAGAACTTTGAACACA
>JAJAQA010000020.1:34672833-34707833 GCA_021464565.1 Rutilus rutilus
AATTAGGGAAGGTCACTGGATGTGAAAATATGCAATCATGTAATCAATAAAAAGAGTATTTTAAAACACAATATGATCTGATTACAAGTGCTTTCTTTTGTAATCTGATTACGTCATCCAGATCTAGCCAGATTATATCATAAATCATAAATTTCAGGTGTGAGAAAGTCCATCCCTCAAACTCTGAGCGAAACACGCGCGAGCAGAAGCTAAGAGCGCGCGGGACATCGGTCCAAACGCTCGGGCTCGTCCCGGTTAATAGGATTCCTTTAGGGAACAGATGGATGGCGAATCCGGCCGGTTTCATCTACTAAAAGTCGACATAAATCACGGGATGAAGCCGAGGTTATCGCCAGCCGGAGAAACCTGCATTAAAGCATTAGTGAAATTAATTCATCTTTCATAAGAGGTTCGAGCCGTATCTGTGATCTACGATAACAACCAATTTCTCAGTCCTGAGCGCGCGAGTGTGTGAGTGTGTGAGCGAGTGTGTGAGTGTGTGAGGAGCCCTTGATAGACTACACAAATCTGCTGCTTTAAACGGCTCGCATTACGAGGAGTGACGCTCTCCGGAGAATCATGAGATTCATGAGACGCGCATAAATCAACACGCAAACTTTCCTCCTTCTGTTTTCCTCCTGACGCCAGTGTTGGTGTGTGTCGCGTGTGTGTCGGTGTGTGTAGACGTGATTGTTTCCTCGTCGTGTGCAGACGAGGCTCGTGTCGGAGATAAAGTGGAGCGCAGTGTAAATCTGTATCAGCGCGTGAAAGAGGAGCTGTTCCTGCATATATTACTGTTCCTCTGAGTCACTGATGCAGAGACACACACACTGTATTAATATATCAGCCCTACTGTCACACACACACACACACACACACTCACAGACACACACACACACTCTCACACTCACAGACACACACAAACACACACTCACTCTCACACACACAGACACTCACAGACACACACACACACACACACACTCACTCACAGACACACACTCACAGACACAAACACGCTCACACACACACACACACACACACTCACAGACACACACTCACACACACACTCACAGACAGACACACACACTCACAGACACACACACTCGCAGACACACACACACACACACACACACACACACACACACACACACACACAGACACACACACACACACACACACACACACACACACACACACTCAGACACACACTCACAGACACTCACAGACACACACACACACACACACACACACAGACAGACACACACACACACACACACAGACACACACTCGCACAGACACACAAAAACACGCTCACTCACTCACTCACACACACACACACTCAGACACACACACACACACACTCACAGACACACTCACTCAGACACACTCACTCACAGACACACTCACTCACACACACACACACACACACTCACAGACAGACACACACACACTCACAGACACACACGCACAGACACACACAAACACGCTCACTCACACACACACACACGCACTCACAGACACACACAAACACGCTCACTCACACACACACACACACACACACACACACACTCACAGACACACACACACGCGCACACACACACACACGCTCACTCACACGCACACACACGCAGAAACACACGCACACACACTCACAGACACACACACTCACAGACACACACACTCACAGACACACACACTCACACACACACACACACACTCTTACTGTAGAAACAGGATCAGGACGTCCATAAACTGAATGGTCTATGTTAAATAAAACCAACAGTTATTGAGGGAGGAGTTAATTCTCATTTAAATATTTCTGAATAATTTAATAAATAATACAGCAAACTAAATTACTGTGAACTTCACCGTAAACTAACCCAAGCAGGATGCAGTACTGAAGTATGGCTGCTGCAGTGTCTACTGGTTATTTTATTCCATTTGACATTACATTATATACATTATATACACTTTACCCTTAATGGATGGGCTGTAAAACTGAATTGCCCCCTTGTGGACTAATGAAGTTATGAATCTGAATCTGAATCTGAATCTGTAATGATTTAAGATTCAACCACTGAAAAACTCATTTTCCTCCCAGTTTGAACCTGAAGTGTCAGTTTAGAGGAATTATGGGTAAAACTGAAGGGTCATGTGACTCCATACAGGACACTGGTCATGTGACACCGCAGCAGAACGGTCATGTGACACCACACAGGACATTGGTCATGTGACACCGCAGCAGAACGGTCATGTGACTCCACACAGGACATTGGTCATGTGACACCGCAGCAGAACGGTCATGTGACACCGCAGCAGAACGGTCATGTGACACCGCAGCAGAACGGTCATGTGACACCGCAGCAGAACGGTCATGTGACACCGCAGCAGAACGGTCATGTGACTCACCTCAGGGAAATAGTCCTGAGGAAACTTCTCCTTCTCCAGCGAGGCAGAGCTCAGCGCGTCAGAGTGGATCTCCTTCCCAAACACCTTCTTGAACTTCTTGGCTGAAACACAACACAAGCTGATCATCATGTGCACACGCAGAGACACTCATTAGAGAACGAGCTCATTAGAGAACGAGCTCATTAGAGAACGAGCTCAGGGCAACTGCGCCACCTACTGATGAAACACAGAAAAGAGGAATTCATCCTGACGATCAAGTGAGGAATGATATATATCTCTTATATCTGATGTCAGTCTTCAAAGCTCAGTTTACAACTCAAGACCAAAGGAAAACAAAAACGTGCGTTTATATTTACATGCACATTACACACACACACATACATACATATACATATAAAAAATTGAATTTACTTTTGAGTTCTTGCATAATTCTTGTCATTTTTAACTTTAATAATTATATATTTTTTAAATTAAACAAATCTAAAACTAAAGGAAAAAGAAAAACTAAAACTGCATAATTGCATTAAAATTATTTTATATATAAATATATTTACATTTATATCAGCATAAATTAAACAAATATAAAACTAAGGGAAAAAGAAAAGATAATACTGTGGGTAATTGCATTAAAATTATTATTTATATATATATTCAGTTATTGTATAATGTATATATAAGTTACAATTATATATACAGTGAAAGTATATTTTACTTTTTTAAACTCTTTCAGTTATAAAACTAAAGTAAACCCTGATGTACAAACACTGGAAACTGAATGTTCTGTGTGAAATGCACTTAATAGCTTTAAAACATAAGAAGCTTCCCAGATGTCTGCAGTGTGTGGATCTGCGGTGAGGTGATGAAGAGTGCGATTACGGGTTTGAGCCGGTCCGGCTAATGCTAATGCTGACACCGGTGTAATGGGAGTGGCTTTAATTAGTGTGACCGTCGGGACACGCGACCTCTGACCCCTACCGCTGATGAGGTCACCGCTGCTAACTGTCCAATAGCTTGAGTGCACTATTACCACAGCCTGAAATCTCATGAATTAAATCCTAATATTAATAAGCATTACTGTTTCCTATCGGTAACTCCGTCTTAGCATGTTTTATAGCTTCGGGAACAACCTTGACCGCGCTGGTGTTGATGGGATTGATTAAAGAGACACACGTACCTTTGAAATCAAACTGTTGGATGTTTTTCAAGGATTCATGGAGGAAGTAGCAACACCCGAGAGCCTGAAACACACACACACAGAGAGAGAGAGTATTACACAACACGAGCTCAAAGCATCGCTGGGTTTCTGAGATCTGAGGGTCTGTGTTCACAGGACAGAAAAGGTGCCATGACTGAACTTCTTTAAATTATAATTCATGCTGAGCAACGATTAATCACATCCAAAATAAAAGTTTGTGTTTATGTGTGCTGTGTATAATTATTTTGTGCATATAAAAACACACACATGCATGTGTTATAAAATGTATATATCATATAAATAATGCATTAAAATATTGTATATTATGCATTAAAATTATGGATTAAAATATTGTATATTATGCATTAAAATTATGCATTAAAATATTGTATATTATGCATTAAAATTATGCATTTAAATATTGTATATTATGCATTAAAATTATGCATTAAAATATCTATAATATTTCTAAAATACGATTAATCGCATCCAAAATAAAAGTTTGTGTTTATGTGTACAGTGTATAATTATTTTGTATATATAAATGGACACACATGCATGTGTTATAAAATGTATATATCATATAAATAATGCGTTAAAATATTGTATATTATGCATTAAAATTATGGATTAAAATATTGTATATTATGCATTAAAATATTGTATATTATGCATTAAAATTATGCATTAAAATATTGTATATTATGCATTAAAATGATGCATTAAAATATCTATAATATTTCTAAAATACGATTAATCGCATCCAAAATAAAAGTTTGTGTTTATGTGTACAGTGTATAATTATTTTGTATATATAAATGGACACACATGCATGTGTTATAAAATGTATATATCATATAAATAATGCGTTAAAATATTGTATATTATGCATTAAAAATATGCATTAAAATATTGTATAATTATTATGCATTAAAATATATATATAACATTTCTAAAATATATACATGCATATGTGTTTTTATATATACAACATAATTATACACAGTACACACACATATATTATGTAAACACACTTTTATTTTAGATGTGATTAATCGTTGCACTAATTATAATGTATATAATAGACAATAACACCTGATTTGATTTATAGAAGCTTTTACTGTAATGCATCTGATAAAGTAGACTCAAAGAGTTGATTTAATTAAATATACATGTACACCAAATAGTGTGTACAGTAACATTCATAAATATGCAATTACAGCAAAAACATGTCAACCAACATAATATCAATCAATGTAAGATAATAGTCTTGTTTATATGTAATTATATATATTATATTATTCAAATATAGTCTCTTCTGCTCAACAAAGCTGCATTTATTTGGTCAAAAATACAGTAAAAATAGTGAAATATTATTGCAATGTAAATCATCTGTTTTCTATGTGAATATACAGTAAAGTGTAATTTATTCCTGTGATCAAAGCTGAATGTTCAGCATCATTACTCCAGTCTTCAGTGTCACATGATCCTTCACAAATCACTCTAATATGATGATTTGATGCTCAAGAAACAGTTATGATTATTATGAGTGTTGAAATCAGTCGTGCTGCTTCATGTTTTTGCTCTTCTTACTAAGACGACGCACACACACTATGATGCACGGCTTCTCAAACACATCTAAAATATGAACTTTGATCACTGGCAGGTCAATAATGGATGAGTTTGGGTGAAAGCAGGTGTGATTTCCCAGCAGGTTGTATTTCATAAGTTCATGTGTTTATGCATAACCCCTTCCTCTTATGAATATGAAGAAAGGCTTGATTTTCCACGACTCTTTTCTTATGTAACGAGTTCACGGCGCTCAAATATAACATGTAAATGATAGCGGGAGCCGATTCTGCGGATGTGAGCCGCTCTAAAGCAGCAGTCAGAGTTTAGCATGACCAAAGATTTACTTCAATAGGATTATATTCTTAATTTTTACTGAACAATCAGACAGTTTCTGTGTCTGTCCACGGCCCAAACAAACCCAGAACCGCAAGGCGCCGGGGATTTGATGCGGTTCACAGTTCACTAACTGCTTTTCTCAAGGGCTTTTGCACCTCAAGTCTTCAAGTTGGCCTAAAAAAGAGCAAAACCTGCCCAAAAACTGTGAGCTAATGCTCTCAATGGTGGCGTAAAGCCCACGTCCGAGGAGAAGAGAATACAGTTACACACACAATAGAAGTGAACGGCCATCTGACGCTCTCAGGTTCTCTCTGCTTCACTGATCTTCACACACACACACACACACACACACACACCAAAGAGCAAAATCAACACTCGAGCGAGAGAATGAAGCCGGTCGACTGGTGACTTCATTAGGAGAGGAGACTGAGAACATGTGCAACCGGTTCAGTCTCTTCCGCTTGCCAAAGCTGCACTTATTTGATCAAAAATACTGTAAAAATGTGAGATATTATTCCAGAGTAAATCATCTGTTCTCTATGTGAATATACAGTGAAGTGTAATTGATTCCTGTGATCAACAGCATCATTACTCCAGTCTTCAGTGTCACATGATCCTTCAGAAATCACTCTAATATCATGATTTGATGATCAAGAAACATTTATGATGATTATCAGTGTTGAAAACAAAAAGATGAATGAAAGTCTTATGAGTTTAAACAGACATGATGTTTAGCTGTTTCTGTGAAACGTACCGCTATCTGTGTTAAGAAATAACGTGTCCATGGCAGCAGTCGAGCTTTATAACGGTGACCGTGACCTAAGAGAAGCGTTTAAGGGATTATATAGATCATATAAGACAAATGCTGCGTCCCAGTTCACCGACTTACACTACGCCCTAAAAGTATGAACTCTTTTTGTGAAGAAAAAAGTACATACTTTTGAGTGTGTAGCACAAGAGTACGCAAGCTTTGAGACATTCAACTCCGTCATCTTTAACGGACAGCTCTGTTGCTTAGTTACGCGCTTAAACTGGCCTGTCAATCATCTTTCACAGTTCAAATCCTCCATTCAATCTAATTTGATTTCCTAGAGTAATGTTGTGGACTGTAGATCTGCAGTCGCGGGTCTGTCATGCGAGACTCTCCTCGTGTGTTTGCAATTTGAATATAATGATGCATTTAAATGCTAATGGCTAAACGTATCTTTACAAAAGTTCACAATAATGTGGACAACATTGAATAAATATCTTTTCGTCAGGTTAGATGCTGATAATGAATCACTCAAACCCTGTATCTAACCCTCTCTATAACCGCCGGACTCGCGCGTCCTCCATGTCTGTAGTTTGTAGTTCTAATCGAATCCTCTCATCCACAGCGCAATGGTTTGTGGGTAATATTAGCCGTTAGCGTGTTCACATATCTGAAGAAAGAAAAGTAGACCATCCGGGTTTCTTTGGAAAACTCATTTCAACACTACGATTCGGTACGCGCACCGAAGAGCTCAACCATGCAAAGCCTTGTGGGTAAGCATGAGAACGAGGAGGTTCTGTTGGACCGGCACTGAAGGATTGTGGGTAACGCACCACCTCATGCATTATTTATGAGCGCCGGCTCATCTTGAGATTAAACATTTGCTGATTTGTCAAAAGCACAAACAGAGGGTCTGGCTCGCGTCGGGCCGAACCCTCCCGCGCATCTAACTGATGAGGACATTCCCTTCGCGACCCGGATGGCCCGACGGAGGAGAAGAAGAAGAGGAAGAGGAGGAGGACGTGACGGGATGAAGGTCAGCTTCCAGGAAAGGAGTGTTTACTTCTGTTAGCTTTAGTTTATGTGTGTTTTCACCTCAAACTGCCACTGAGAGAGTGAAGAGAGACGGAGACGCCCATTCTGCACCAGCACTGTATGAACCAGACGAGCAATACAACACATTCATTCACAGAACCACTGCATTCAGATCAGCATTTTAGGCCTGCGTTTAGGAAATTACTATGCGAACTGAGAGATGTGACTTAAAGTGCACCTATTGTGCTAAAGTTCATTATTTAGCACATTTATATAAAGAGTTTAAAATGTTGTTTTGGCGTCTCCTACAACAGGTTCACATGCATCCAAGGTCAAACACACACTAATGTCCTCATAATCTCCACTGCACATCAGCTCTTCTCTCTCAGTGTCTGAAACGCTTCGTTCGCAGATCCAGTCTCTCTAAGCCCCGCCTCTCTGAGAGCTGCTCTGCTGTGATTGGTCAGATGGTCCAGTCTGTGATCTGAAGAGTGTGTGAAGTTACATATTTCAGCAACAGTGTGAAAGTGAATATAACAGGCACAACACCGCTATAAACATCAATATCTATGGGTTCAATATGCGTCACATGACTAAACTTACATCATCGCTTTTAAATACCTCAGTCCACACTACACCGAGAAAACAGCGTTTAAATGTATTAATTTTGGAGAGTGTTTTCCAAAAACACGTCTCAGTGTCGACGGAAGGCCAAAGCGGAGAGAAAAATATGCGTTTTTTAAACGAAAACGTATTAGTGTCTCTCTAAGCCCCGCCTCTCTGAGAGCTGCTCTGCTGTGATTGGTCAGAAAGCAAACGCTCATTATCATATCTGAATCTCAGCTCTTGATCACAGTGATACGAACCGTGACGATGGCGTGGGTTTCACCGTATCGATCTCAGAAAACAGCGTCTTCTCGACACGAACAACACGAACCAAACTCTTCCAGTCTCAGATACACTAGTGTTTGAGGGCGGAGCTAAGAGACGCTGCTCAGCCAATCAAGACCTCAGGCTGACATTATGCAAATGAGTTACAAACCTACACAGAATCAGCAGGAACTGAGACTGAATTACTGATGAGCTTTCTACTGTTTAACACTCAGAAACTCAGAATTAATGAGTCATGAATGTACAAGTAATGCAAATACATGAACGAACACGTTAGTAAATGCATTAACTACTGGGACATTACTGTTAATTGTTGCCACTCAGTTTATAATGTACTAATCAGGTATTTACTTTCACTACTAACACTTTAATGATCAATTAACATCATGCCGTCAAAAGCTCATTCAAGTTCATTAAAATATGAAATAAACAAATGTGGATCAAACATTGATAAGGTCTCATTAGTTAACTACATTAGTTAGCATGAACTAATAATGAACTGCACTTACACAGCATTTATTAATCTTTGTTAATTTCAACATTAACTAATCTAGTTAGCATTAGTTAACGCACTGAGAACTAACATGAACAGCTGGATTTTATTAACTAACATTAACAAAGATTAACAAATACAGTAACAAATGTGTTGCTCATGGTTAGATCATGTTGGTTAATACACTAATGAACCTTATTGTAAAGTGTTACCAATATATTTATGCAGAATTTATTAACCTTTGTTTTTATTAATGTTCATGTTAGTTGACAGTGCAGTAACAAACCACGTCTGATCTCAGTAACTGCTGAGATTAATATTAACTTTGTTCATCTGACTATAACTAGTGATCCGTTGAGCATTATGAGTTATGATTAAGTGTTTATCCTCAGATAATCACCACACCTTATATATTAGACACACCTTACACCGAATAAACAATCGCCCCATAATCCCGACATCCCCGTATCATCTCCACACACTAGCTCTTATTAATATTTAACATCAGAGTTCAGGCCTCGTCCTCTCACACACTCTTCATGAAGAGCCGATTATATTAGCGGCTGCAATTACTCCATTTGTCCCGCCGTGACAGACTCCAGATATTAATGTGCGGCACGCGGCGCTGACACCAGACGCTGATCTCTGAAGCTGCGCTCTACAATGGCCAGTGTCAAGCGTATGTTCGTCACGTCCCGCGTTATTGATTACCTGCCAGATTCACTTGAAATAATTAAAAGTGTAGTTTACATATTTATAAAGCGCACTGTCATGGGTGCTACTTAATCTTCCATTAGGAAAATGCACTCTGTAAAGTGGCCAGCGCGGGCCGGACGAGGAAATGAGTAATCGCCATAATTGCAGACAGAAAGACAATAACGAGCCATAAAGGCAGATTTTATTGGCCGCTCTGACAATGGCCGGGTTTGGACCGGACCAGAACCAGTCCGTCAGGATCCTGTACACACACACACACACACACACACACACAACATCTGAGGAAGAGTCTCTTCTGCTCATCAAGCTGCTTTTATTAGATCAAAAATACTGTAAAATTGTGAAATATTATTATAATGTAAATCATCAGTTTTCTATGTGAATATACAGTAAAGTGTAATTTATTCCTGTGATCAAAGCTGCATTTTCAGCATCATTACTCCAGTCTTCAGTGTCACATGATCCTTCACAAATCACTCTAATATGATGATCTGATGATCAAGAAACATTTATGATTATTATCATAATAATGTTGAAGGCAGTCGTGCTTTTGTGGAAACCGTGGTAAACTACCAAGTTTGAAGTATGATTTAAAAATAATAATACTTTTATTCATCAAAGATGCATTAAATTGATCAAAAGTGACAGTAAAACATTTATAATGTAACAATTTCAAATACAGTAAATGCGGATCTTTTGATATTTCTATTCATCAAATAATCCTGATAAATAAAATGTATGACAGTTTCCACAACAATAACCAGGTTTCCATCCAAGGATTATTTTTATTTATTTTTCTATGAAAAAAGGTTTAGCGCATCAAAACGTTTACTAATATAGCAGATGCCAATTATTGATAGTTTTTTTGTAAGTGTCGACAATCTTTTTTCAGTTTAACTTTAGCGCACAAATTGTAGGTCGATACTTCAAATGTCGTGAAAATCTAATTTGGAAACACTTTTTGTCGAGAAAAAGGGCTTTAATGCAAATAAAGGTGGCGTCACATGACAGGATTAGCCTATACAGCGTCTGCGCTTGTGCCGTTGCTCCCGTTTAATCCCGTACTCTGTAGTTCAAAGGTGCATTAAATCTATTATGTATGGATGGATGGATGTAAGGATTTATGGAAAAATGTATGTCATAAAATCACGATTTTATGGTGTGAAGCTGGCTACTTGACGAATGAAAATCACAAACATGACACTTGTTAATAAAACTATTATATATAATTTATTATTATGCAATCATGCAAAAAAAAAAAAAATTTTTAGGGATGACAAAGGGCAATTGGAGAAACTTTCACTTTATCGAAAACAAAACAGCGTAAAAAGTGTATGGAAACTTAGCTATTGATGATAATCAGAACCATAATTAATAATTGAGCACCAACTCGGCATATTACACAATAACCATAGTTCACCAGTGAGATCTTCAGTTGGACCTTGCAGTGGAAACACGAGGAACACCATAAATCATCAACATCTGCACCTAAATAACAGCATTAATGCAGTAAAACTGTGGTAAATGTCAGTGCCGGTGCAGATGAGACGCTCCGCCGGCGCGACTCTCAGGGAATCCACTGACCTTTCATGGATTTTCTGCGTTCAGTTTGAAAAATGAGCCATAAAGCAAACATAAAAGTGGCCATTTTTCCCCAACGGTCAGACCCTGATTTCCCCGGGAGTGTGTCGGGATGAGGGAGTCAGACGCTCATCATGTGTGAAGGAAAGTTATCTGAGGCGGAGGGCAGCAGGACACGCGTGTAACGAGAGAGAGTTACAGGAGCACCTCTCCACACCTCATCCAACATGTTCATGTCTTTCTTTCTTCAGCCCATAAGAAATCCGTCTAAAGTACATGATTCTTCTACTGGTTTTTAATGTCTAAAAACAGCTACTTTCCCAGAGACTTATATAAAGCCAACTGAGTGAACTGAGTACATAAATAAATAGGCAATTGAGTAAATTAATATGTTAAAGTCTCCCTGTGGTCAATCATTTTATCCCTTAAAACTCATCTTTGATCACCAAAATGACATATTTAAGCATTTTTCATGTCTTAAAATATCTTGAATGTAACTCATTTAGCATGCGCGGATCTATGAATATGCTAATTCACCCCGCCTCCACTCACTCACTCAGCTCAGAGATCCACTGGTTGACGATCACACGTTGATCTGATTGGTTACAAGGTAGTTTGTGACGTCAGAAACACCAGCGATTTCAAAGCGTGTGTTTGAGACTGTCTTTGGTTCACTGCAGTTTTAAGGAGGAAATACTCAGCAATGGTGTCGACTTATGAACTTACACATGCTTTGTCTTAAAGCGTATTCAGGCAAGACACCCAAGGTGAATAGGGTAAAAAAAAATAATAATCTAATAGATATCACCATACTTCACCAGTTTATGGATTACATTAATAATTGCAAAAAAAAAAGTTGTATTACACGTTTTCTGAAATGTTACGTTTAAATATGTAAATGAGGTGTTATCTTATTAAATATGCACCAATTTGCATAAAGTTCTAGAACAAAAATCAGAAAATTGAATGATGGTAGGTTCAAAATTCTTGTAAAATAAATATTTTAAAATTAAAATATTTTTCATATTTTAAAAATTCTTTATAAATACATTTATAAAATGTATAAAATCAGGAAAATTATATATGAACAAACCCCTCTATAAAAAAATATAGAAAAGAATAAACCTGTAGAGTTTGGTGTGTGTAAGAGCTACTGAAGTGGAGATTTCTGGCTCAATGTAGGAGGAAAAACTCATTCTGAGAAAATGATAAAGTTAAAAGTAGTGAGAAAAGATGGAGTTAAAAGTATATAAAACGTTTTCTTTCCACGAGTCTGAAAAAACCCTTTATGAAAAGCCAAAAATCTCAACATTGACAGATGCATGAACACACTGTTTTTGCCTGTAGTGTCTCGCCTGAACACCACATAGACACACAAACAACATTAAAAGCTGGATTTCCACCACAGAGGGACTTTAATAACCAAATAAATCAGTAAATGACCATGAATTATTAAATAAATGACCAACGGTAATTTAAAACCATTTATACTATTCAAACGTAGATTATAATCTCACTTTTTGTCCTAAAATCTCCAATATCCAGCACTTTTCAGCCATTCAAAGATTTCACGAAGCCAAATAAAGTCCCTCCACTGATGCAACCAGACAAACATTAACGTGCATTAAAGCTCATTAATATGCAAATGTCTTCATGTAGCTCTGAGTTTGAGTGGCTCCGGCTGCTTCTCTCATTATTTTAAAATCCTTCCTAAACGCTTAAATGATTGATCTCCGAAACCGCTGATTGCATTTCCCATTTTTGCGGAAAACGTTACGGATAGATCTAAACAAAGCGTAATTGGCCGAACCGGACCTGCCAACGATCCGCTTCCAAGGTTGGCCGGGGAAATATCATGCATTAATTTCATTTAGCCTCCCGTCCCGACGTCCAACGGTGGAAGTTAATTAAATTGCTTGTCCATTGTGTTCATCCACTTACAAAGTTAATGATATTGTGCGGGGGGGATTAAAGAGCATTTTATAAAGCGTGGGGACGAGAGCTGGCAGCTCCTACAGGACCCGTTTGAACCCTGTCAGTCCCGAGCCGACGGCGCTGTAATTACCGGTGAAACGGAGGCTTTCGTTTCGTTTGCCAAACTCCTGCCAAGAGGATCAGCAGAACTATAACCTCACGCTCACCGGCCCTGAGTTATAAAGCCATCACACACACACACACTCTCACACACACTCACTCACACACACACTCACTCACACACACACTCACTCTCACACACACACACTCACTCACACACACACTCACTCACACACTCACTCACACACACACTCTCACACACACTCACTCACACACACACTCACTCTCACACACACACACACTCACTCACTCACACACACACTCACTCACACACTCACTCACTCACACACTCACTCACACACTCACTCACACACTCACACACTCACTCACACACACACTCACTCACACACTCACTCACAAACACTCACTCTCACTCACACACTCACTCACACACTCACTCACTCACACACTCACTCACACACACACTCACTCACACACTCACTCACACACTCACTCACACACACACTCACACACTCACTCACACACACACACACACTCACTCACTCTCACACACTCACTCTCACACACTCACTCTCTCACACACTCACTCTCTCACACACTCACTCTCTCACACACTCACTCACACACACACTCACTCACTCACACACACACTCACTCTCTCACACACTCACTCTCTCACACACTCGCTCTCTCACACACTCACTCTCTCACACACTCACTCTCTCACACACTCACTCTCTCACTCACACACTCACTCACTCACTCACACACTCACACACACACTCACACACACACTCACTCACGCTCTCACTCACTCACGCTCTCACACACACACACACACTCACACACTCACACACTCGCTCTCACACACACTCACTCGCTCTCACACACACTCACTCGCACACACACTCACTCGCTCTCACACACACTCACTCGCTCTCACACACACTCACTCGCTCGCTCTCACTCACTCAGATACACACACTCACACACACAGATACACACACACTCGCTCTCACTCAGATACACACACTCACACACACAGATACACACACACTCGCTCTCAGTCAGATACACACTCACACACTCAGATACACACACACACAGATACACACACACTCGCTCTCACTCAGATACACACACACACTCACACACACAGATACACACACACACACACACACACACACACACACACACACGCGACAGACAACAAGAACACACACACACGTAACATGTGACTCCCACACACACGCTCGTCTCCTTTGAATAATGTCTGATCATAAATGCGTGGTTCGTATGATCGGGTTAGAGAAGGTTCTGCGACTCTACTGGACTGATTCCTCGTCTGCTCTCCGAGACTTTCTGAGACATTAAACGTCTCATTTATATTCTGCTTTATTAATACACCAGCATCTGTCCAGACGGATAAAAATCACCGCTTTTCTTACATACTTTCTGCTTTAAGTTGCATGAGGTAAAGGGATTCGATTAGTAAAGTGCAGGATGATCTATTTGCTTGAAAAATGAAATGTTTTAAAGCATTTCAGAAGTGCATGCAACTCTAATGTTTCCTCAGATGCATCTGTGTGTGTAAAGTCTGTAGTCAACCACTGAATCCCTTACAACTCATCCTTGACCATCAAAATGTTAAAAAACATATTTAAACGTTTTTTCTTGAAAAAAAAAATGTCTTCATGCCTTAAAATATCTTGAATGTAACTCGACACCCTCGCCTCATTGAGTATGCGCGGTTCTATGAATATGCAAATGAGCCCAATAAATAATTGTATAAATAAAAATAAAAACAAATGAGTAAAGTTGTAAATATGTGAGATTTTAATAAAGTATTAGTAAATTGTCTGAAAAAACATGTTTATCGTTTATCGATAAAAAACTTTTAATGATGACCTCACAGAGTTTTGGGAAAAAAAGTTTTTACAATGTAAAAGTTTGAATATTTATAGGTTTTAAATACCATGTAAAAAATGTAATAGTATATAAATAAGTCATCAAATAAGTAAATAAAAAAATAGCTAAATTGTAAATAACCAACATATAAGTGAATAAATCCAATAAGTACATATTTATCAGGGCAATTAAGAAAATAGCATTTATTTAATTTAATATAAATATTAAATGAATATTTAAATATAGAAAATAAGTAAATAGCTAAATAAATGCATAAATAAATAATATAAAAAATATATATAAATGATTGTATAAAAAAAATAAAGTAAACTTGTAAATATGTGAATAATTAAATAAATAAAGCCTTTCTTAAGGTGCGTGAGGTAAAGGGATTCGACCAGTGAAGCACAAGACGATCTATTTGCATGAGAAATGAAATGTTGTAAAGCATTCCAGAAGTACATGCAACTTTCAAACACTTTCACTCCGACTTTATTCCCATAAAGCCCTGCGACTGAAGAGGGAAAGCCACATTCCCAGGGTTCTCCCGCCGGTTTGCTCAGATGCACCAGTGTCCTGAAGTGAGCCTGATCTCCCGCTAATCGCATCATCCTCTGACGGCCGCGCTCATCATGAACATTGTCTGGGTTATTAGATTTGCACGAAGCCCGAACAATCCAGGCCTCCATTACTAATTAAAACCACGCAAACTCTCGTTCGTAATGCATCAGTGAATTGTTGCAGATGCCAATGATAAAATGCCTTTAATACACTTATACGCTCATTAATGTAAATCATATTCCACTATAGATGTCCAATAATTAAAAAGAATATTTCTCTTTGTGAAGACGGTATCCTCATTAGATAGAGATTCTTTGGGAGCGGATCGCTCTACAGCGCTATTGATTTTTCTTTATTCCCCACGCATGAAAATATTGTTAATGTTGACGTTGAATGTTCATCAATCTAGATTATCGTGCTCTTTAATATCTGCCCGGTTCCTCTGATCGGTCTTTATGCATCTGATTGGATTATGAGGAGCGGCCGCTGTTTCTGAAGCCGATTGGTTGTGACTGTCTTACAAAAGAGCCACAAGGACACCCAAACTTTCTGGGAATTTTCCACAAACTTCTGCAACTCGACTCTGTTCTACAGGACGGACTCTTCATGCGTCTCGTTATGATTAGGAGACGCTGTTCGTTTCAAACACCCTGAAATGATTCATGGTCCAAAACTACCCGTTTCAACACACGCTTCTTCATTACAATACAATTCCTGAATATGAACTCGGGCTAAAAACAGGATTCAATGAAAATTTAAACGAAATGTGGAAATTAAGTAGAAACGGTATTTAAAAAAAAAAAATTACTGTCATTTTAATTGAAAAAATGAAAAAATATGTTTGAAACAACTTTGAAAAAGGTTAATGTAGGATTTACTTAAAAATACTTTCACTCTAGAAAATCTCACAAATTACAAAGAAACGGCAAATAATGTTGAATTAAACAGGACAATTTGAAGATTGAAACCGTATTTTCTTGAGAAACGCACTCCAATAATCTCTGTATTATTTACAACTATTTTTTGCAGTGTTGAAAAAAAGCTCATTTTAGAGAGAAAAAACATTTAATGTTCACATGATAAAATGAGCTTTAATTGAGATTAAAGCTTTGCTTGAGAAGTTTGCAAAAAGATATAAAAGTTTTAAAAGAGAACGATACTCTGTAAAAACTGCAGTATGTCAATAAACAGACAGTTCATTAAATAAGTACATTAATTCACTAAGTCTATAAATAATTAAATAGGCAATTAAGAAAAGTATAGCATTTAAATGAGTAATCAAATAAGTAAATGTTTAAATCAATATGATATATAAACAAAGATGTAAATAAACTAATGGAAATTAAGTAAATAAATAACTAAGGAAATAGGTAAATAAATAAATATGTAAATAAACAAGATGTAAATAAAGAAATTAAAAAGTAAATAAATAAAATAAAAAATAAGTAAATAAATCCAACAAGTATATAAATAATTAAATAGGCGATTAAGAAAATAATAGCATATAAATAAGTAATCAAATAAGTATTTATAATATAAATATAATATAAATTAATATAAATATAAATAAATAAACAAATAAGTAAATATGGAAATAAATCAAGATGTAAACAAAATAAATAAAGATGTAAATAAACTATGGAAATTAAGGAAATAAATAACTAAATATTACTATTTAAATAAATATGTAAATAAACCAAGACCTAAACTATGGAAATAAACTGGAAATTAAGGAAATAACTAACTAAGGAAATGGGTAAATAAATAAATATTTATTAAATAAATATGGAAATAAATATGTAAATAAACTATGGAAATGAAGGAAATAACTAACTATTTATTAAATAAATGTGTAAATAAACCAAGAACTAAACAATGGAAATAAACTATGGAAATTAAGGAAATAACTAACTAAGGAAATGGGTAAATAAATAAATAAATATGTAAATAAATATGTAAATAAACTATGGAAATGAAGGAAATAACTAACTATTTATTAAATAAATGTGTAAATAAACAAGAGATTAAAAAGTAAATAAATCCAATAAGTATATAAATAATGAAATAGGCAATTAATAAAATAAGAGCATATAAATCAGTAATAGAGCTTCAGTCGTCTGCTTTAAGCCGAGCTTCAGACACACAGTGCCGTCGGAGACGCGGAGGACTGAGAGCTAAGCTCAGCGAGAGCGCGAACACAAACAGTGAGCAGGGACCCGTGAAGCTTTAGCGGTAAAGCCCGATCCGCTAAGACCCGAGTCGGACGGTGCCGGCGGATTCTTTGTCTTTGTGTGAAAGCCGATGCCTGCCGATGATGTGTTATGTAAAGTTGGCCAGGCTAGGTTTAAATGGCGGGATATCCTGCATGCTAGCTTAGTTACACCTCAGTGCATTAGCCGAGAGCCAGAGAAAGACGCTGGGAAGTGCATGTAAATGTCGGCGCGCTTTTCTCAGATCGCTGAAATTATGTCATGGGCTTATTTGTGTAATAATAACGACATGCAAAGGAAACGTGGACACAAGCGCTCTTTCAGTTTATTGGTGCCAGAACGACCGCTGAAAGAAGATCAAGAGCGCTATCGGGAGGGAAAATCCTAAAAACTCAGCCGTGTTTTCATAATAACAGGGAGAAAGGGGGAGCAAATGAGAGCAAAGGATCATGGGATTACAGGAGGCAGAATCCACAACACAAGAGCGACACTTCCTGCAACTTTCACTCACAACTTCCTGTTCAAGAGTTCAATAGATGCTTTTAAACTCAAACTCAATTCCCCAATCTGATCTAAATGAGAATTGGTGCAGAACTTGAATTATTTATAGCAGAAGAAGAAAAATGAACTGAAATTCATATAACCAATTTTACTAGACTACAACTATTCCTATACACTTAAATAATGTGCTGTAGGATTTACTTTGAAAATATTTTCACTCTAATAAAATTCACTAAATAATTACAAAGAAACGGTAGGTAACACAATTAAATAAACGTGACAATTTGAAGACTGAGACAATATTTTCTCGCAAAACGCACACCAATAATCTGTTTAATCTGATATTTTCCATTAATAAATATCTAATATCACAGTTAAGAGTTTTCCATCCAAGTTTTTCCAATCGGCCAATCAGAAGAGAGTGTGGGCGGAGTCTCTGTAACCGCACTGCACTCTCAACCAAATCAATCACAAATGACAGCCAATCAGAAGAGCGTGTGGGCGGAGTCTCTGTAACCGCACTGCACTTGCAACCAAATCAATCACAAATGACAGCCAATCAGAAGAGCGTGTGGGCGGAGTCTCTGTAACCGCACTGCACTCGCAACCAAATCAATCAAAAATGACAGCCAATCAGATGAGAGTGTGGGCGGAGTCTCTGTAACCGCACTGCACTCTCAACCAAAT
This sequence comes from Rutilus rutilus, assembly GCA_021464565.1. Taxonomy (NCBI): domain Eukaryota; kingdom Metazoa; phylum Chordata; class Actinopteri; order Cypriniformes; family Leuciscidae; genus Rutilus; species Rutilus rutilus. The sequence continues at coordinate 34,691,736 of JAJAQA010000020.1, forward strand.
CAATCACAAATGACAGCCAATCAGAAGAGCGTGTGGGCGGAGTCTCTCTGTAACCGCACTGCACTCGCAACCAAATCAATCACAAATGACAGCCAATCAGAAGAGCGTGTGGGCGGAGTCTCTCTGTAACCGCACTGCACTCGCAACCAAATCAATCACAAATGACAGCCAATCAGAAGAGCGTGTGGGCGGAGTCTCTGTAACCGCACTGCACTCGCAACCAAATCAATCAAAAATGACAGCCAATCAGATGAGAGTGTGGGCGGAGTCTCTGTAACCGCACTGCACTCTCAACCAAATCAATCACAAATGACAGCCAATCAGAAGAGAGTGTGGGCGGAGTCTCTCTGTAACCGCACTGCACTCGCAACCAAATCAATCACAAATGACAGCCAATCAGAAGAGAGTGTGGGCGGAGTCTCTGTAACCGCACTGCACTGATTGAGTACATAATCAAATTCAGAAATATTAAACCATTTTAACATGATTAAAAATACATACTGAGTGACTGAAACAATCTTCGTCATAGAGTACACCTGTATATTTACAAGTTTAATGTTCTTATTTCCTTTCATTTATCAAGATTTGAGGAGAATCCTCCTCGTCTCCTTCAGTACAGCTTATAAAGGTCACGCCAAATGATATTCAAACTCACATTAGACTCTTTTAACATTAAATAAAGCCCACAATCAGAGATTATAATTGTCATACTTTGTGTTAGAAAAATAGAAACCGTTTCTAACCCAGAATCGTCATATATTTGTCATGTATTTCTGTATTTTTCATCGTTATTTGCTTTTGTCGCGTGGCGTGTGGTTAGGACACGCTGAACGACAATCAGACCCACAAGTTGACCTCAATAAAAGCAAGAGTTCATCTTAAGATAAACGAGGGCTTGTTTAAATCTCTGTGTCGCCATTGACTCGTTCATTTAACAAATAAGTGTCTCAAGATTTGCCAGTAAATGACCCACATCTGAGACCGAGTTCATGGGAACGACTACAGCCGGCCTTCATCTTCCTCCTGAAGCTCGTCTCTATGTTTGCTCAAACGCACAGGAATGTAATTACACCGTTAGCATTAAGAAGCTGAATCTAACTAAAGGAGCATAACATCCAATCTAATTATGGAGGCCTTTAATGAGTTTCTAATTGGCGGATGGGCCTGTGAACACAAGCGAAGCATTCAGGGCCCAGAACATGTGCACGGCAGTTTCCTCTGTGTGATTGAAGTCCACTTGGACAGAATTAAACGCTGAAATATGGTTATGTTAGTTTATATCTGTATGAGCGTGACTTATTATATCTGTATGAGGGTTCTGATCTCTCGGACCAGGTGCTTCGATTAAACGCGTTCAGAAGAGATAAACAACGTCAACTGTGCATCACATGATTAATATCAGGTCGTTTCTTCTTGACAAAACCAATGTATTATTATTAGTGCACAAACTGGTACTAAAAACTCTTCATTTTCACTTGTGGTCAAAAGTTTGGAATAATAATGATTTTTAAATCATAAAATGTTTCCCATAAATGTTTGTTGAGCATCAGATCATCATATTAGAGTGATTTCTGAAGGATCATGTGACACTAAAGACTGGAGTAATGATGCTGAAAATTCAGCTTTGATCACAGAAATAAATTACTCTTTACTGTATATTCACATAGAAAACAGATGATTTACATTATAATAATATTTCACTGTTTTTATTGTATTTTTGATCAGATAAATGCAGCTTTGGTGAGCAGAAGAGACTCTTTCAGGCACATTACAAATACTTAATTATTAGGGCTGGGTATTGACACAAATTTCACAATTCGATTCGAATTCGATTCCGATTCGATTCAATATTGATTATTTGGGATATCAGGAACAATAAATGGCAAATTTCCTCAAGGAAAACACATCTCTTCACTAATGCTGTAACTGTGGGAGTCAGTGGTGGCCTATAGGCTTCATTAGCCCACTGTAATGCTGAAGGGAAACATTAACTGATTTGTATACAAACACTTAAAATACACTTATTTATTTGTATAATAATAAAGTTATATGAAATATAAACATTTAAATGGTGGTTCAAACATTAAATACTGAAAAACATTAAAAGTTATAATGAATATGGTGCATATATTTAGCAGAATGCTCCTCTCTAGAGTTAATATTTCTCTCTGACTAACGAGTTTATGGTCACATGGTTTTTCAGAGGTAAATGTGACGTTACATGACATTGTTTAATATCGAGAAATAATATGAATAATAATCGAGAAATCAATATTTTTTACCAGCCCTATTAATTATTCTAAACTTTTGACCAGTAGTAAAGATTTTACTAATCAGAATGAACTAACTGATCAGACTTGTTTGAAAGACTCGTTTTTTCCTGTTTTGGACCAAGAAAACAAGCTGAAAATATACACTCTTAAAACGGATGTGTTAAAAACAACACAACCTGTGTTATATCTTAACACACCTGTGTGTCTAGTTAAGGACAACACATTTTGTGTTACTTTTAACTCAACCAGTGTGTTATTGTTCTTAACACAGGGAGTGTGTTAAAATATTTAACACACTAATGTGTCATAAATCACACAATTTGTGTCATAGATGTGCTATTTTTGACTTGTTAAAATAAACGCAAAACAAAAAAAGCATTTTTTAAAAAAGATTATTTATTAAAAACTTAACTGCTACATTTTTACAAAGTCAACATTCACATGTCATTTGAATTTCATAAAGACATTTTTAAACAATTTTATATCTTGGATTTACAAAAAGGTTTTCTTTGTAAGAAATCATGTGAAGAGGTTTTACATCAGAAGCATTGCTCAAATTAATCACTTTGTTTTCAGTTGTTCTTTGGACTGCATAAGCATACAAGTGTGGGTGAAAGTACATTTGTGATATACCCTAAGAAAAACTAAAAAAAAAAAAAAAAAAAAAAACACATTGTGGAACTATGTGTAAAACTTCTCCAAAGAGACGCTCTTCTCTTAAGTCACAGTTTACAGAAAGTACACAACCAGTTTGAAAAGTCTGACCGAACACACCAACAGATCACTTTCAGTTGAATCCACAAAGAGCTTTTGCATTTGTTCATTGTCAAAAAGAAACTTCCGGGTATCAATAATAGATGTATTGACATGTATCTGCAATTAACACTTGAGTTAATTTACCTTGCTTTCTTGCAGTGCCACCTCTGTTTCCAAGGAAGTTTCAAAGATCAAAGTCTGCAATTCATTATTGGGTATAGAGTAACAATTAAGCAGAGATGTGGTTCTCTCTTGCAAACAGTCCAGGGTTTCACAGAGTAGTCATTTTGTGCATGTGATGCTTCTTTGCACATCGGTCAGGGTACAATTTGAAGAGGAGTACATTTTTGCAACAAATGCTGCTGCACAGTCAGAAGTGCTGTGATTACTGGAGCCATCAAAATTAGTCTGTAGAATATCAACAGCAGCAGAGCGAGATGCAGCTGAGAAGTTCTCACTCATGCTAGTGGAATGGTGACTCATTCTCGGCCACAATGATGTATTGCGCTGTAGAACTTGGGGCTCCTAAGCAGACAATGTGGGGTTGATGGCTTTCCACCATGGTCTGGGAATTATCCAGGAGGCTGGAGATGCTGGTTCCAGCCTGTAAAAATAAAAATACATTTTATAAAATCCATTTTTGCAAAAGTCAGAGCGTGAGCAGCAAAACAGCCGCCCCTGGGTCCTAATGCCCATTCGGTAATAAAATGAAAATACACAAATAACCTTAAAGGGATAGTTCACTTTGAAATTAAATTTTGGTATGTTTTAGCTTACCTCAAGGACATCCTAGATGTAGGTGTCTTTTTTTCCACAGTAGTTTTCATTTTCATATTTTTAGGTCAAACCGTTCTTGTCTCTCATTCAGATAGTGCATGTCTGTGGTCATTGTCTCAAAGAGCATGCACAGAGTCCAAATTAAAACAATTCCCCATCGTAAGTACACATTGATGGCCTAAGACACGAAACGAGCGGTTTGTGTGAGAAAACAAACAGTATTTATATAGTTTTTATCTTTTGTACAAAACCACGTCCAAGTGATCTGAGGGCGCGGGCGCTTCCTATTGTGTGACGTGTGCGCAGACTGATGCATAGATACAATAGATTCCGCCTTGGCTACGGCAGTTCATTGGAACGAGGCGGAATCTAGTGTATATATCTATGCACCAGTCTGCGCACACGTCACATAATAGGAAGCGCCCGCACCTTCAGATCACTTGGGGGCTGTTTACACCTGGTCACTTCATGCGTTTTCTCAGATCGGATAGCTATCTGATTAATCAAAACGATTCCATTTACACCTAGTCACATAAATGTGTTTTTGCGAAATGGATTTAAATCCGATCTTCAATTCCCGTGCTATATGCAGATTTAATGGAGTGCACGTCACCGAAAGCAACAGATATGAGCTGCATTTTATTGATCATCAGCTAAAATTTCAAAACCAAAGATAACAATAAGAGAGAGCGGCAACAGCCCTGGTAAGATCATTTCGTTTCTTTACTTTTAATGATGGTGATTGTGTGTTAAGCGTCGGTGACTGACTTTCACTTTGATTTGCGATAGTTTGCACGTTGGCTTAATGAATATGCTCAGTTTCTCATCTGCGGTGATGCGTGTTCCAGTAGCGTAGTCATATCTGGCTATAACATTACATATAGCCTATAACACGCTCTCACGTTTATTTTTTAGCATTTTTGGGAGGAGTACAATTTACATATGTGGTTTCAAAGACCAGATGCATTTACACTTGTCCAGTTTCGTCTGGAATGCGGCCCAGACCTCCTGAAGTGGTTTGAGCGATCGGATTCAAATCCGTCTCGAATGCGTTTCGGAGGGCATTTACACCTGGTCTTTTCACGATCGAATAGCTATCCGATCTGAGAAAACGCATGAAGTGACCAGGTGTAAACAGCCCCTTGTATGTGGTTTTGTACAAAAGATAAAACCGATATAAATACTGTTCGGTTTCTCACACAAACCGCTCGTTTCGTGTCTTAGGCCATCAATGTGTACTTACGAATTGTTTAATTTGGACGATGGGGAATTGTTTTTATTTGGACTCTGTGCATGCTCTTTGAGACAGTGACCATAGACCTGCATAATATGACAGAGACAAGAACGGTTTGACCTAAAAACATCAAAATTGCAACTACTGCGGAAAAAAAGACACCTACATCTTGGATGCCCTTGAGGTAAGCTAAAACATACCAAAATTTAATTTCAAAGTGAACTATCCCTTTAATACACTTGGCCAAAATGAGTTTAAAAATATCAGCAAAAATCTAATATCATGCATACCTAAACAACAAAACAAAATTAAAACAGTATAGTTTTATGCAAATCAGAGTCATATAATTTAATAACATCACAAAGTGCTTGTACAGAAAACTGACAAACAAAAATAAAGCTAACTTAAAAGGACAATTAAGTTGCTTACCGGCTTAATGTCCAAGAGATAAGCAAGGGCTGACTTTGTACTGCATTTGGCCCACCCTTTGCTCCTTTCTGATGCACTAGGGGAAGCAATAAGAATTTGAAGAGCTCTGTAAAAGGAATCTGTAGTATGATAGAAAAACACAAAATAAAATGACATTTTTCATGGCTGGTATAATGGCTGACTTTAACTAAATACTAAAACTAATGGTATCCGCTGAAAGAAAAACAACATTTTGACAGAACGAGCAAAGTAGCCTACCTTCACTCTCATTACCAGTTGGCATGACCAGAGGATTTTTCACTGTGGACATCTTTTGCAATTTTGGAACAATATTTCCTTCCCATTTTCGAAAAAAGAGGCCAGCCTTTCCAGGAAACATTTTTCCAAACTCAGTGTCAAGCTACAACACAGGATAAAATACACAATTACAACACTACTGTGTTTCTTCAGTATGTTCACAAAATATTGAGTATTTTCAAGTCAAATTTATGCAATTTTAACTTCAGAGACATTGTGGGCCATTCCAGGTTAACAGAAAAAAAGAAAGAAAAAAAGTCTGCAGCAGACTGATGGTTGGAGAGGAGTGGTTAAAAGATTTTTAAAGGATAATGTAAGAGAAGGAACATCATTTCAGAGGGAAAGCAAAATATATATTGCATAGATTAATTTTTCTCCATAAGACTAACGTTAGTATTATTGAGCAGCCCCACGATCGGCGCTTCTATTAAAAGGATGTTGAAAACAACACAACCTGTGTTGAGGACAACACATTTTATGTTACTTTAAACTCAACAATGTGTTATTCCTGCTAATTTTCTACACACCAATGTGCTATTATTATTACGAAATGCGCAAATTGTGTTGAAATAGTCAAATTAACACATCCTTTTTGAGATGGAATCGACGTAACGTTACTTGATTGTTGAAGTCAATCAAATTTGTACCGTTACCTTGATAAATCATGTTATAATTTAAGGGCATTTAACAAAACATCAATACATTCTGTTGTTTAATTCTGTCGTTACGTTAACTGAACTGCTAAGTTACCACTTTGTCAAACTCGTTGACGAGCTGCAGCGTTTTATCAGACATCATGCCATTTGCAACAAATCAAACAAAGAAAAACAAAACTCGTTAAAAACGAGTTCTCTCTAGAAAGTGAGGGACAAACCTACCAAAGTCTATGAGGAGAAATAAAGATAATTTGTGAAGCAACTTAAGCAAGCACTAACGTCGTTAACTATCAGATGCGGTTGCTGCCTCAAGGCCTCAACTGCCTCTCGCGTCTGCGGAAAATACCCGTACACAGTAGAGGTCGCTAACTAAGTGCACATTTGACCGTCTATAAAAATAACAATAATAAAACACATTTGACAACTTATATTTGACAATTTCAACAAAAAAAAAATCGAAATACCTGATGTGTGCATCCAAGTCATCCATCGACGGAAAAAGAGGCGCGAACTTGCTTCTTGAGGCACGGAGTGACATTGCAGCAATGTGATTGGATGATAGTTAACACATATTGTGTTGGACACACTGTGTTGTTTCTCTCTCTCTTTCTCTTTTTCTTTTTACACATGATCAACTTAAAATTACACAAAATGTGTTGAAATAGCCATAACACAAAAAATGTGTTATTAATTAACACATTCTTTTTGAGAGTGTATTTACACATTTCTGACTCTCTCTCTCTCTCTCTCTCTCTCTCTCTCTCTCTCTCTCTCTCTCTCTCTCTCTCTCTCTCTCTCTCTCTCTCTCTCTCTCTCTCGCTCTCTCTCTCTCTCTCTCTCTCTCTCTCTCTCTCTCTCTCGCTCTCTCTCTCTCTCTCTCTCTCTCCTCTCTCTCTCTCTCTCTCTTCTCTCTCTCTCTCTCTCTCTTCTCTCTCTCTCTCTCTCTCTCTCTCTCTTCTCTCTCTCTTCTCTCGTCTCTCTTCTCTCTTCTCTCTCTCTCTCTCTCTCTTCTCTCTCTCTCTCTCTCTCTCTCTCTCGTAATAATTCGTCGCAGTGAGACGCACTGAATCCGGACATGCCAAAACACACTCCTTTAAAATAATCATAAAGTATAAATAAAAGCCTGAAATGTCCAGAGCGCGTATGAAATATCTGTATTCGCCTTGATCCTCCCCGGTCGTGTCTGAACCGGCTGACCTTGAAGACACGGGATTCATTTTCCTGAATAAAATCAATGGATGAAGGTCCAGGGCGACGGGAAAAGAGCTTCATTATGAGTGTGAGGGAAACAAAGACCATCTTCATCTTCATGCGCTCACTTAAGAGCCATTTCAAATCAATTGGCCTGTGCATCTTTAATACGGTTAGAAAATGAAGGCCGAGATCATCTCACTGAAGAATAATCACAAACCCATATGAGACTAATCTGATTTTAAGAGATATAACGGGCGTTTGGGATCTGAGAACATGAAGGACGTTTACTTTCTGCAGACATTTATGAGCAAACGGGAAGTTCTGCTGTTAGAATTAATTCTGTGTCAGGCCGAGCGACGAGAACGTCAACGCCGAGAGGATATGAGCCGCTGAAGACCTACAGGAATACTGGAGTCATCGCACTGATGGAAACAAGCAAATCTTAGACTCGGAATTATTATTCAGATTATATTACTAATATTTACCATCTTATAATCAAATATTTCGACATCAGAAATTCAACGGAATAAAGAAAAAAAACAAGGAAAAGAAAGAAAACGGACAGGCGAAAGGAAATAAAGAAAAAAATTAAAGATTTTATATATATATTATTTATTATTTATTCAAAATAAATATTGTGTATTTATTTTAAATAATGATAATTTAAATATAAATAATGAATATTTACTTTAGTATTTAAGTAAAAATAAACAAAAGAAAAAGAGAGAAGGAATATTTATGCTAAATAATTATTATTATTATTGTTTAAATATAAATAAATGATAGCATTATTTAAATCATAAATAGTAAAAAAGTAAAATAAACAAAAAAAAGGGAAAGAATAAAATTAATATTATTTGTTCATTATAAATATTATTGTTAATTTATTATAAATAAATATTATTTACATACAAATAATTATTTCAAAAATAAATACATAATTATAAAATTCATAATGGTAATTTATTATTAATAAATTATTATTTACATAAAAATCATTCTTTCGAAAATAAATACATAAATATATATTTATTTATTTATTTAATTAATAATAATGTAAAAATAAAATAAATGTATAAAAAAAAAAAAAATTATATACTAAAATAATCCAAATAATAAAATAATTTATTGGAAGGAAGGAGGAAAGAAAGGTTTCTCTCGCTGGTAATTCTGTAAAGTGCTTCTGCTTACATGTCGATGTAAATGCGCCGCTGTTTAACTAAACAACGCAGGAGTGACAGAATAAAGCAATCGAATAACAGCAGACGAGCGAACAGCTCCTGCCAAACCCATTATGGGTATTGAACGTATCCCACAATCCTGTGCAACAGAACCCAGAGCGGGTCCTCACCTGTGACCGGCCCGACAGGTAATATGATGAAGCGGATGAAGACATTATACAACACATCCGTCGCTTCCTTCACTCCTCACACACACTCACAGAAGAAACACCAGCAGACTCACACTAGTGTTCATGACCACATCAAACCCAGGGCTCCTACAGAGATTCCACGACTTTTCTTCAATCATCAAGAGATCTCACTTATCAAACAGTATCTTTAGTATTTAAGGATTTTTTTAACTCAAATTACAGATATAAGGTCTCCAAAATACAACTTACAACGTATTTAATTATATATATTCAATACAAAGTTCATAATGGCTATTATTGTTCAATAAATAATATTTTATATTATAATGTTGGCGTACTTCGTATTATCAGACAGGCTGCAGTGCTCATTTTGCATGAATTTTTATTGTATTTATTTCTATATATTTTTTTATTTTAATTTTTTAAATATATTGTATTTTAAGTAAGTAAAGCACTTTTTAAGTACCTCTTCATAAATATGGCTGTTTTCAATGGTTTTCCAGGACTTAAATGTCAAAAAGTCAACTTGAAGTACTTTAAGCACCTCGTACAGTGTCATTAAACCCGATTACTCGGATAGCAGCGACAGGGAGAGTGTGTGTGTGTGTGTGTGTGTGTGTGTGTGTGTGTGTGTGTGTGTGTGTGTGTGTGTGTGTGTGTGTGTTCTCCATTCTGAGGGTTTAACTTCTGAAATTAGTGTTTACATTAGAGCTGATGTGCTCGTTCACTAAAGCAAACGCTCAATCTCCACTGAGATCAACAGATGCGTCTCAAACTCGAGTGTGAAGAGATGCTGAGAGACTCGTTTATATAAACCCCACAGAACTCACACAAGTGTAGAAGATGTTCCCTCTATTTATTACGGCCCTTTAGAAGCCACAATAACATCATAAGCTTATACACTGCCACTCACACGTTCAGGGTCGGGGAGATTTAAAGACTGCAGTCACTGATCAAAAACACAGGAAAACTGAATATTGAGAAACATTATCAATATATATTTTAAAATGTAATTTATTCCTGTGATGCAAAGTGTAGTGATGCACGTGTGCACGCGTTCTAGAGGTGCAGTGATCACACACTCACGGTTCAGATCATATTATGGTTTTTGAGTCACGGATCGTTTTTCTTATTGTCTTTGCAAATGTAACGTTGCTTTTCATGTATTACTTTAAGCAGGCCTACTTTACAGCAAAACTACTAACCTTCCCATTGTGTATGAAGTGTGCTATAAAAATAAACTTGCCTTGCCTAATAAAGTGAATAAAATAAGAACAAATACACCAATTACAAGCATAGATACTAATAAAGTAAGATGTAACAGTAGTGTTGAGGTAGAAATGTAATAATTCAATGTAAAATAACTAATGCTGGGCAACAATTAATGCATCCAAAATAAAAGTTTGTGTTTGCATAATATATGTGTGTGTACTGTGCATAATTAGTTTGTTTATACAGTGTGTATATATATATATATATATATATATATATATTTATTTATATTTATTTATATTTATTTATATTTATTTATTATACACACATACATGCATGTATATATTTAAGAAATATTTGTTTATACTGTATATATATATATATATATATATATATGAAGAGTTCCAAGTGCCATCTGAAATTTTCTTAATTAATATTACTCAGTACTTAAATATATAATTACACTGTAACAATGACACCTTAAAATAGTGTAACCAAAATGTATTTATATATAAAATATTAATAAAGTATATAAATTATGTATATATATATGAAGAGTTCCAAGTGCCATCTGAAATTTTCTTTATCAAGCTCGTATAATTAAGTTCAGTAATTTCACTTAAATGACAATTAATAGGAAGTTTTCATTGCAGTTTAAGTGAAATTATTGAAGTAGTGTTGTAGTCATTGTTGAATCATTGTTGTAGTGTAATTATATATTTAAGTACTGAGTAATATTAATTAACTACATGTACACTTACTATAGGGTTAGGGTAGGGTTAGTTGTGTGTAATGATGCATAATTTACTGTTATTACTACGGTAACTACATGTAACATATCGTTAGCCTCATAGCATAATTGCCTAACTTAGGCAATTATGCTATGAGGCTAACGATATGTAACAAGGACACTGTAAGATAAAGTGTTACCCACATTTTTCTTAAATATATTTTAAATAAATGGATAAATGGTATTAATAAATAGATTTTTGTCATAATCGTGCAGCCCTTCGTAAGGGGGTGTAGACTTCTGCATCTTCGATCATTAATCCGGAAAGAGCATCCGAGGGCAGGAGAAGCGGCGAGGAAACGGCATGATGACTCTGACCGTGTGAGAAATGGCTGGATTGAAGATAACGATTTCTGTGCCGCTTTAACCGCACGTACGTGCCTCTCTCTCTCCTCAGCATCACGGGGAACACACTCCCGTCTGCGGGATGTTTGGATTAGTTTCTGATGTGTCCCTGAAGATCCCGGGGCCCGTCCCGGCAGACGCCGCGTGTGCGGACGGATATATATACACTTTAACTGGGAAAAGGTCAGGCATGCGGGAAGCAGCAGGCAAACACGCATGAATCACGGGAGATTTGGTGCATGGCAGCGAATGAGAAACCCGGCAAACCCCATTATTCCCCGTGTTTCCCAGCCGGGCCGGGATTCATGCCGGCGCATGCCGTCAGTTCATTAGGAGGAAGCATCAGGACAGTGACGAGCCCCCGGAGGCGTTTAATTCCACATCAGCCCTTCGTCTCGCTCTGTGTGATCAATACTATATCAGTGTAAATTAAAATGACAATCTCCAAGTAATTAAGCCTGTTAATGTTTGATTGCGATGTCATTATTTGCTGGTGAGAGAGAGGATCTGCTCTTCAGCCTTATGTGTGTTTAAACCAGTTTTTTACTAGCGGAAGCAAATGAAGTCTTCATTCCTGACGGACGAGCAACAGCAGGATAACACGATCACGCTAATCTGATTTATCAAACCAAACCTGATTACGGCCGAGAAGAACGACGAGAGGAACGCGACCGCACTGGAATCTAGAGTGAAAGCGCACAGGAACGACTCAGATCTTGCATTCTGGGATAGAGTCCTCCTGTAGTCAATCATCCAAACCCGTAAACTCATCTTTGATCACCAGAATTTAAATATTTTTAAAAAATATAAAAATTCTTGTAAAAAACTCGACACCCTTGCCTCATTTAGTATTCGCCGTTCTATGAATATGCAAATGAGCCCCGCCTCCACTCACTCAAACAGCTCCACTCTTTTGATCTATCTATCTATCTATCTATCTATCTATCTATCTATCTATCTATCTATCTGTTATTCTACCCATCTACTGTATCCATCCATCTATCCTTACATCCATATATCTATCCTTACATCTATCTATCTATCTATCTATCTGTTATTCTACCCTTCTATCTATCTATCTGTTATTCTACCCTTCTATCTATCTATCCATCCATCCATCTATCTATCTGTTATTCTACCCTTCTATCTATCTATCCATCCATCCATCTATCTATCTGTTATTCTACCCTTCTATCTATCTATCTATCTATCTGTTATTCTACCCTTCTATCTATCTATCTATCTATCTATCTATCTATCTATCTATCTATCTATCTATCTATCTATCTATCTATCTATCTATCTATCTATCTATCTATCTATCTATCTATCTATCTATCTGTCTGTCTGTCTGTCTGTCTGTCTATCTGTTATTCTATCTATCTATCTATCTATCTATCTATCTATCTATCTATCCATCCATCCATCTATCTATCTGTTATTCTACCCTTCTACTGTATCTATCCATCTATCCTTACATCCATATATCTATCCTTACATCTATCTATCTATCTATCTGTTATTCTACCCTTCTATCTATCTATCTATCTGTTATTCTACCCTTCTATCTATCTATCTATCTATCTGTTATTCTACCCTTCTATCTATCTATCTATCTGTCTATCTGTCTGTCTGTCTGTCTGTCTGTCTGTCTGTCTGTCTATCTATCTATCTGTTATTCTACCCTTCTACTGTATCTATCCATCTATCCTTACATCCATATATCTATCCTTACATCTATCTATCTAACTATCTATCTGTTATTCTATCTATCTATCTATCTATCTATCTATCTATCTATCTGTCTGTCTGTCTGTCTGTCTGTCTATCTATCTGTTATTCTACCCTTCTATCTATCTATCTGTTATTCTATCTATCTATCTATCTATCTATCTATCTATCTATCTATCTATCTATCTATCTATCTATCTATCTATCTATCTATCTATCTATCTATCTATCTGTCTATCTATCTGTCTGTCTGTCTGTCTGTCTGTCTATCTATCTATCTATCTATCTATCTATCTATCTATCTATCTATCTATCTATCTATCTATCTATCTATCTATCTATCTATCTATCTATCTATCTATCTATCTATCTATCTGTTATTCTACCCTTCTATCTATCTATTGTCTATCTATCCGGCCTATGAATTTTTCAAAAAAGGAATTCAAACATCTTTCAAACATTCAATGTTTGTCTTGATCAACTTTGCTTAAAAATTAAATTTAAATTAAGTTAAAAGTTACAAATTAATTTATTAACTTTATTTTTCAAATTAACTTTTAATTTCAAATTATTGGAATTCTACTTCCTTACATTCAGATCTGACCTGCAACTGTTTTCTGCCTCGAGTCCAACACTTGAAACCTGACATTGAGTTGTGAACGCTGCACAATCCTGACACACACAGATCAGATCACACACGTCCAACGGTGTGTGTGTGTGTGTGTGTGTGTGTGTGTGTGTGTGTGTGTGTGTGTGTGAGAAACGCGATCGCTAGTTCAGTCTGAGGCTGCTAAACGCTAAAGGACACGACTGACATGTTAAAGAGCCTCTCGAATGCATCACTAAAATCTCTCAGCGCTGGGATTTGCCGAAAGCACTCGTGGGCTCTTCATCAAGCACTCTAACGAGCCACAAATGCATGGGCTTAATGAATTATTAAATACAAGTCAATAAAGGATAAATAAGAACAACAAATGCAACCTTTGGGTATTTAATTAGCAGAGGTGGAGCGCTGCATTTCTAATGCGTTTATGCTAATCGCCGCTGAGATCTCACTCAGGCCAGCAGATTTTCCCCGATCCATCAGAGGCTCGTTGATTCACGTCGACGCGGCTCCACTCATTAATAGTCCGTTAGCGAGGAGACCGGAGCTGTCAGACGACTTGCAGATCAATGCTCACCCTTTCCTGACAGTCAACCGGAGAGTCAGCGATCCGAGGACCAGATCATTCCCTCTCCCAGCTTTATTTACGGTCCGACAGGGGAAAATCCTGCATCCGATCACTCAGTACAGAAACAGCACTCGTGACTTTAACATTAATAAACAAGTGGAGGAAATCAAGAATCAACTGTGGCGTGTGTTTCATCTGAGAAAACTCTCAACAAACTCACAGCTCTGCAGCACACACACGGCAAAATAAAAGTTCGGTTTAACTTGACAGAAGTATTTTTTACAGTTTTTTTTTTTTTTTGAGATTATAGATTATCACAATCTTTTTGCCTTTAAAAAATTAAAGGAACTGTTGAAATAAAAAGAAAATAAAAAGAAAATCCAGAAAAATCAAAACCGATGACAAAATATAAATATAAAAACTAAATATTCATCAATTATTGTTTTATAAAGTTTTATGATTTTTTTTTATTTTTTATTATTACAATTTAATTAAAACATTATAACGGAATCCAGAAGAATTTGGGAAAAATAAAACATTTAATCCCAAAAGTAAATTTGGGAGGGAAAAACATATTTCATAGGCCCCTATTATTGTTAAAATTGTAATAAATTATTCAAGTTTGATTAATTCAATTGATGACATCTTTTTTATTATAAAACTTAAGCTAAACCATTAAAACAGAATCCATAAAAAAAAATATATTTGGGAAAAAATAAAACTAACATAAGGCTTTAATCAATAACATTTTAATAAATTATTAAATTGTTAAAGTTTTATGATTTCAACCATTAAAAAAAAATATCAGAAAAATTTAAATGGAATTTTAGGCTTTGACATAATGAGACGCAGCATGAAATTAGATTGAAGATCAAACTCATTCATAAGCAGAAATTAATGAACATTTATGAAGACAGAATGACCTTTGACCTGACACTCCAGGACCACTGACACACACACACACACACACACACACACGGCTAATGATGAGCTGCAGCATTAAGATGCTTTTAGCTGCATTAATAATGCTGATGGAGTGTGTGTGTGTGTGTGTGTGTGTGTGTTAATATCACACACAAACAAACGCACTCTGTGAGAGATGTGCCAAATGAAGGGTAAGCAAAGTCAGTTTGCTGTAATTAAGGAGAGTCTCTTAGAGGACGGCGTCTGTGTGAACGGGAAACACACACCTGCCAGAGCCAAGAGAAATGAGCACGCTGAGTGATTCACTCCATGCGTGTGTGTGTGTGTGTGTGTGTGTGTGTGTGTGTGTGTGTGTCTGTGTGTGTGTGTGTGTGTCTGTGTTTTAGAGGGCTGCTCATGAAATTAAACATTTCAGACTGGAGGAAAGCGTCGACAGGAAGGTCACCCTAACCCTAACCCTGGATGATGTGCTTCATTCATAAACACAACCGTTATTACTATCAAAATAAAACAATAAAATACATGAACTGATTAAATGTGAAGCTTCAATGTAAATCTACCAAATGCAAATTAAAGATGAATGTAAAATAGAACACAAACACACACACTCTACTGTGTGAGTGAATAAGTGTGTGTGTGTGTGTGTGTGTGTGTGTGTGAGTGAGTGAGTGAGTGTGTGTGTATGTGAGTGAGTGAGTGAGTGAGTGAGAGAGAGAGAGATTGAGTGTGTGAGTGAGTGAGTGAGTGAGTGAGTGAGAGAGAGAGAGAGTGTGTGAGTGTGTGTGTGAGTGAGTGAGTGTATGTGAGTGAGTGAATGTGAGTGAGTGAGTGAGTGAGTGAGTGAGTGAGTGAGTGAGTGAGTGAGTGACTGAATGTCAGTGAGTGAGTGAGTGTGTGTGTATGTGAGTGAGTATGTGAGTGAGTAAGTGAGTGAGT
>JAJAQA010000020.1:34712833-34720333 GCA_021464565.1 Rutilus rutilus
GATTTATATTTAAAATATTATAATGATATATTCATGTGTGAATGTACATGAATGCTCCATTAAGCACTACATAACGCCACACACACCGAGTAAAAGCGCTCGCATCAAGACGTCTCTAATTAAAGCTGCGGGTCGTCGTGTTTGAGCAGAAGAACAGCGTGTCCGATGTAACGCATTGTGACAGGAACACTTTATATCTCTCACACACACACACACACACACACACACACACACACACACACACACACACACACGCTGTGGTAATAAGGGGCGGACATTAGTGCACATCATTACCCATGAGCCTTTGGGCCCCGGGGCAGAGCGGCATGATAAATATTAATGGTGTGGAACTAGTGAACGGCGATGCTTCCTCTAATTGACATTTTACCTCCTGTATCCTTTACAAGAGCGATAAAACACACGCGCTGTCACTCAAACACACCCAGTGCTGAAGCAGAGACACACACACACACACACATCATCTGAGCAGATTAACGCTGAAAGATTCATTTCAAGAGGAATCACTTAAAAATGAATCACTCGTTATCCTGCAATACTAAACCCTGAACAAACGGAGGATGTGATTCATTGACACTAAAGACACTATAAAAACTCTAAAAATCAGAATTTTTCTACCCTAATTCTGGGTTGAGCCTTTTGGGTAAATTTTAGGAGTTACTTTTTTCAGTGTTTCAGTAGTTTTTGTGTAACCCAGATCCTGGATCAGACGTAACAACCCAGTGTTTGGGTAGTTTTTGTGTAACCCAGATCCTGGATCAGACGTAACAACCCAGTGTTTGGGTAGTTTTTGTGTAACCCAGATCCTGGGTCAGACGTAACAACCCAGTGTTTGGGTAGTTTTTGTGCTAGCCAGATCCTGGGTCAGACGTAACAACCCAGTGTTTGGGTAGTTTTCTTGTGTAACCCAGATCCTGGGTCAGACGTAACAACCCAGTGTTTGGGTAGTTTTTGTGTTAGCCAGATCCTGGGTCAGACGTAACAACCCAGTGTTTGGGTAGTTTTTGTGTTAGCCAGATCCTGGGTCAGACGTAACAACCCAGTGTTAGGGTAGTTTTTGTGTTACCCAGATCCTGGGTCAGACGTAACAACCCAGTGTTTGGGTAGTTTTCTTGTGTTACCCAGATCCTGGGTCAGACGTAACAACCCAGTGTTAGGGTAGTTTTTGTGTTACCCAGATCCTGGGTCAGATGTAACAACCCAGTGTTTGGGTAGTTTTCTTGTGTAACCCAGATCCTGGGTCAGACGTAACAACCCAGTGTTTGGGTAGTTTTTGTGTTAGCCAGATCCTGGGTCAGACGTAACAACCCAGTGTTAGGGTAGTTTTTGTGTAACCCAGATCCTGGGTCAGACGTAACAACCCAGTGTTTGGGTAGTTTTCTTGTGTTACCCAGATCCTGGGTCAGACGTAACAACCCAGTGTTAGGGTAGTTTTTGTGTTACCCAGATCCTGGGTCAGATGTAACAACCCAGTGTTTGGGTAGTTTTCTTGTGTTACCCAGATCCTGGGTCAGACGTAACAACCCAGTGTTTGGGTAGTTTTTGTTTAACCCAGAACCTGGGTCAGACGTAACAATCCAGTGTTTGGGTAGTTTTTGTGTTAGCCAGATCCTGGGTCAGACGTAACAACCCAGTGTTTGGGTAGTTTTTGTGTTAGCCAGATCCTGGGTCAGACGTAACAACCCAGTGTTTGGGTAGTTTTTGTGTTAGCCAGATCCTGGGTCAGACGTAACAACCCAGTGTTAGGGTAGTTTTTGTGTAACCCAGATCCTGGGTCAGACGTAACAACCCAGTGTTTGGGTAGTTTTCTTGTGTTACCCAGATCCTGGGTCAGACGTAACAACCCAGTGTTAGGGTAGTTTTTGTGTAACCCAGATCCTGGGTCAGACGTAACAACCCAGTGTTTGGGTAGTTTTCTTGTGTTACCCAGATCCTGGGTCAGACGTAACAACCCAGTGTTTGGGTAGTTTTCTTGTGTTACCCAGATCCTGGGTCAGACGTAACAACCCAGTGTTAGGGTAGTTTTTGTTTAACCCAGATCCTGGGTCAGACGTAACAACCCTGTGACAACCTAACAACCCAGAACTGTACACTGATTGTTTATGGACAGGTTATGGAGTCAGTCTCTATTTCGGTCTGAAGTCATAAGTTCCTCCGCTGAACACGACACGAGCTCCGGCACGAGATCCAGTGCGTTCCAGTGGAAACGGCACAACAGAGACTGGGCCATTACACTTAATTACAGAAATGTTTAATTTTTACTTCTAATATTTGTTAAACGAACTTAAATGTATGCAATATGTATTAAAAACAATATAAAAAATGCTTTTCTGTAAAATATGATTTAAAAAAATAAAGGAATTATCATGCAAACCAGTGGTTGTGTGGAGGTTTTTTTTAATAATTATTATTTTTTAAGTTTAGTGGATTTAAGTTAATCCGTAAACATTAATTCATGTAAGACGAAGAAAAAAGCTAGTACTATAGTAAAAATGAATAGTTAACCTATAGTTAAATCAACCCATTATGCTGGGTTAAATAAACAACCCAATTTGCAAGGTAAAATTAACCCAACATGTGTTCTGTCCTATATTTACCCAGACCTGGGGCTGTTTTTAACCCAAGGACTGGGTAAATATAGGACAGAACAGTTCAAGAATAATATAGGACAAATTGGGTTGTTTTAACCCACTTTTTTTTTTTAGAGTGTGTATATATACACACATATATACACACACACACATAAACACACAGTATATTGCACAAACATCCCAATATCTTTCAGATTACAAGAGAGAAATGGAACTTTTCCTCTCTCTCAGGACGAGACAAACACTGTCTGTCTCTCTCAACTCACATTATCTGAAAATTGACATCTCGAGCAGACAACAAACAGTTACCCGAGCAAAACAAATGCAGGCGTGTGTGTCCGGTTAAATGGCACGTGTCTGTCTGAGCGCAGATTTATTGACTGTCTGAACCACTGTAAACTCACGGATCACATTCAACTCGACTCAAACACAAAGACTGTGTCATATAATACGTCACTTATCATTCGTTTATGTGCATCTTTTGCAGACAATCTTCTTCTTCCTCAGTGTTTCTGTCCTGTTTTCCAGCACAAATATATAAACATTCTTAAATCAAGATACATTTACTGGAGAAGCAAAGAGACATTAGATAAATCTTGTTTTATGAGAAACCGATCAAACTGAAGCGAGTTTGTGCTTAAAATGAGGACAAATATCTGCCAATGGAGTCAGAAAAATAAACTAAAATCAAAGAGAAAACAAGAATATTTTTCTGACCCCGTTTGCAAATATGTGTTTTGTTTTAATCATAAACACACTTAATTTTAATCTCAGAAAACTTAATATCTTCCATAACTTTACTTCTCCAGTAAATGTATCTTGATTTAAGAATATTAAGATATTTGTGCTGGAAAACAGAAGATGATCAATGTCTGCAATAAGTGTTTGATTTATATTTTTAATATTATCCATATATTCATATTTTAATGTAAATGAATGATCTATTAAGCATCATATAACGTTTATGAAAATTGAATAAGTTAAGTAAGGGATTACTCTTGTTTTCTGTAATTTAATTAGTTACTTCTGATGTATAATTGCATTAAATACTTAAATTGCATTAGAATATAGAACAATTCTATATAAAACAATAGTGGATTTAATATCAACATTTTGTTTTTAATATAACCTTCTCCCTTTAAATACTTTGATCAGTTCAAGAATAATATATGCAACTTTATATTGTTTTTTTGAAAGAATTAAAAGTTTTCACGTCTATCCTTGTATTGTTCTAGTAGTTTTCAGATCTATCCTTGAGTCTTAAAACTTTATTTCAGGATTGCTTTTAATTAACTTATTTTATTGTTTATTTTTCAGTGTTATATATATTTTTTGCTCTCTACTTTGTGTTTTAATCTATATTGTTGTTCTTGCTTGTGTTGTAAAGCGCTTTGACAATGCAATTTTAAAGGCACTATACAAAATAAATGTATTATTATTATTATTATTATTATTGTTCAGCTGGTCAAGGTTGATATGGGATTTAAAAAGTAATGAGTAATAAATAATGCAACACTTTTTAGAGAGCGTAATTAATACAGTAATATTTCCACTGTTAAAGATAGTAATTAATTACTTTTTAGTGTAAACACTGAGTATCAGCAAACAATCTGCCAAAATATTAGTCAATCTAGTGAATTGAGTTTCATTTCCTTCTCCATTTAATGAATGCAATTTTATATTGTTAATTTAGAAAGAATTAGAAGGTTTTCACGTATTGTTCAGCTGGTCGAGGCTGATATGGGATTTAGGAAGTAATAAGTAATGCAACACTTTTAAGAGAGAGAGTAATTTGTACAGTAATAGTTCCACTGATGAAGATGTAATCAGTAGCTAATAATTAATTACTTTTTTTAGGGTAACTTACCCAACACTGAGAATCAGCAAACATATAATATAATCCTGAATGACTGATCTAGTGAACTGAGTTTCCTTTCCTTCTCCTCCTGAAACTCTGGGTTTATTCCTGGGTTTTTGCTTCCATCTAGTGGCAATATCAGGAACCTCATGACTCTGAAGAGAATCACTCATGAAACGGAGATATCTCAGGCAAACTGAGAGCTGAAACACTCTTTACATCAGACCCGTACAGCGCACGCAAACACACACATACAAATGGTTTCATCAGGCAGTAACTTTAAACTTTAATGTGCCATTTATATTTAATTTGACCCTTGATGTAACTTAGTGCTATTAAATTATATTTTTGAAAACAAGCAGAAATTAAGAAGTCACTAAATTAAGCACTTTTTAGTTTGTTTTTAACCGTGCTGTAAACGGCACCAGTCTTTATCAATCTATTCTATTAAAAATATTTTAACATTTTTAAATATTTTACAATCTTTTTTAAATCGCTCATCTTTTGAACAACACAAGCAAAACCTCACAGATCTCATACCCAGACTTTTGCCTTGTCCAAACACACACACACACACACACACACACACGCTCTTTTACACTTGACCACTCGTCTACTTGTATGACGTATTTCCTCTGTTTGGCTCTAATGTTCTAGTAGGCGTAAACACTGCAAGTGTGTGTAGAGCTTCTGATTACTTATAGTTTTACACACTTATAGTTTTGCAAAAATGCAAGTGTTTACAGAGCTTTTATTTATTATATTTTCAATACTTTGCATTTTAAAATAAACGCCTACATGTCCGTTCAGTAGTCGCTGTGTAACTAACAGAAGACACACATTTAAGATTGTGCTGCTTCTAATGAAGTGATAAAAACAGGCCTACACACACCAGACTCATAACATGTGCAACACTATGTTTTTACTAGCAATTTATACGTTTCTAATTAATTTACATTACAGTGGAATGTTTTCCTCGACATCTCGTGATTTCAGGGCACGAGGTCCCGAACATAATGCATGATGGGATACGCTTCGAAGCGGTATTGGAGATAGTGTGTGTTTAGTGTGCATTAAGGAAACTTTGGCATTTTTAAGACATGGGACAGTCTTGCACACTTACTTTCTGTCGCGTACACATGCTGTCAAGTGGCCAAGAACGCATGTGTGTGTGTGTTTGTGTTTGTGTGTGTGTGTGTGTGTGTTTGGACAAGGCATGAAGCGGAGTGCGAGGTCTGAGCACACGAGACACAGGAGCGGTGGCGCCCCCTGGTGTTCAGACACATGAACAGACTCACTGTGAACTGCTCCGGGGATTTGTAGTTCTTGTCGAGGTAAACTCGTGCACGGCTGTAGTCCTTCATGGCGTCGCTGGACAGAAGCTCTCTGATGACAACAAACACACACACATACACAACATGAGCTTCTGGAGCATCTACAGGCACAGTATAAACATGTACAGTGTGTGTGTGAGTGAGTGAGTGAGTGAGTGAGAGAGAGAGAGAGAGAGAGAGACCATTCAAAAGTTTGGGTCATATATATATATATATATATATATATATATATATATATATATACACATATACACACACACACACACATATACATACATACTTTTATTCATCAAGGATGAATTAAATTGATCAAAAGTGCCAGTAAAGACATTTATAATGTTACAAAACATTCTGTTTAAAATAAATGCTGTTCTTTTGAACTTAATCAAAGAATCCTGAAAAATAAAAATATATCAGTTTCCACAAAAATATGAAACATTGATAATAATCATAAACGTTTCTTGATCATCAAATCATCATATTAGAGTGATTTCTGAAGGATCATGTGACACTGAAGACTGGAGTAATGATGCTGAAAATTCAGCTTTGATCACAGGAATAAATTACACTTTATTATATATATATATATATATTCACATAGAAAACAGATGATTTACATTATAATAATATTTCACTATTTTATAGTTTTTACTGTATTTTTAACCAAATAAATGCATGATGTATTAACATGGTGTTTTATTAAGATGCACTATGGAAATTAGGGATGTGCACGAATATTCGAATTTTCGAATATTCGATCTGTAATTATTATTCGAAAAATAAAATACTATTCGAATTTTATCGAATTTATGAAGCCGTAAATACTTTGCGGGTCGTAAATGCAGTGAATCCCTGATAAATCCCAGGCACTAACTCGCAGTTATAATTAAATGCACTGGGTGGCACTGTGGCGCATGTTTAACAAGTTGTTTGTATTTTATAATAATGTCGTCGTCTGCCTCGCGAAGTTTGGAATTACTAGTCGAAAATGAGGTTACTAAATGATTTTACAAAATGGAATTACTTTTGATCAAATTAATTAATTAATCTGGAGTTATAATATCATCACCACAATGAGAAATCACATGAAATCCAAACAGCAGCAGTCGACTGAGGACAGACAGCTGTCCATCACTGCATCACGACTGCAGGTAAGCGCAGCTGTAGTGCGAGTGATCCGAGATGATAACTTATCTAATAGTAAAATGATTTTGAGGTATATTCTTCCTTTAAGTTTTCTTTGAGAGAGAGGTGTAAGAACAGAAAACGCAAGGTGCTGTTAGAAACTTAGAACTAGAACACCGTTATCTTTGTTTCTCTGAAACGTCTGTCAGCGCAGCGCGTTTTCTCACTCGAGCATAAATTGCTCGCGGCGTCCCTCCATGTGGATATTATTGTTTTTCTCAACATAAACGTGAAACAATATAAACACGATAATCATGCTGACTCGAGTGTATGTGTACGTTCTGTAGGCCTACGATAACTGGCGCAATCTGCTACTCTGCTTTATTAGGCGTTTTTTTCCGTTCGCGCTGCTTGAGCTTATATCCTTTTGTTCTTATATTTTTTTGTTTACACATAGGCCTACTGTTTAATGTTTTCAATTAAAAGAAAACTTTAACACATGTTGTAAGCTTGTTGTGTATATTGCCTAATCGTAAGCTTATTCAGAAATGGTGACAAAACGTAAAAAAAAAAA
>JAJAQA010000020.1:34732833-34735333 GCA_021464565.1 Rutilus rutilus
GATCGTTCTAGAGTCGCCTACGTAGGCAGAATTAGTCTGACATTTCTAATGGTAAACACAGCCATGATGAAGACTGCAGTGATGTTTGTCAGTGATGTTATGGTAGTCCACTCTGCTTATTGTGTTTTGAGAATGTTGCACTCCTGTTTGTCATTGTGCACGAAACTTCACGCCAATAAATCATCAGGAATATTCCCTACTTGTGTCTCAAGCGCCCTCTTTACATTCGTCCTAATGCCTGTTAGTTGTCCGTGGATTTGCCTATATTTGGCATTGAAAATGGAAACGTCTTTAGACATGGAAAATAAATTTTACAATCAATTCAGTGAATACTAATGTCTCAAAAATCAAATATGATTTTTTCACAAAAGTGACGGCCCTACTTCAACATTATATGTTTGGTCTAAACCGCTAAAACTGTTCTCGTGTTTCACTGCAGGACAGCAGATGAGAGTGAACTGAGTGTGATATGAAGAGTGTGTGAACTTACATATTTTAGCAACAGTGTGAAAGTGAATATAACAGGCACAACACCGCTATACACATCAATATCTATGGGTTCAATATGCGTCACATGACTAAACTTACATCATCGCTTTTAAATACCTCAGTGTTCCCAGTCCACACTACACCGAGAAACCAGCGCTTTCAAATGAATCCACTTTAGGGAGCGTTTTCAAAAAGATTAGTGTTCATTAATAAAAACACGTCTCAGTGTCGATGGAAGACAAAGCGGAGAGAAAAGATGCGTTTCAAACGAAAGCTTATAAAGGCCCTTTCACACTGGACGCGATTTTGACACACGAATAATTCGCACGATGGTTTTATGTTTTGATCAGCTGTGTGTGTAACGAGTGCTTCCACACCGAACGCGGATGTGCTGCGGCGGAAAAATTAAGGCTTCAGCCAATCACACACTACAAGGACAACGATTGTGTGGCGTAGCATTGCCAACCAAATCGGCTATCTCGACTGTGAGTGTGTTGTGTGATAGTTTTAGTCGTTGTATAGTCCTGTGCTGTGTAGGCTAGCAGGCTAAACTACATTCGGGATAGAAAGCTAACACTATTATCGTCAAAGATAGAGACAGAGACCGTGTTTACTTTGAAACTGTAACAATTGTAGTGAGACTATTTAGGGCTGCTTTTAGTATCTATACATTCTGTGTGTGATATCTACAGTTTCTAGTCGAATGATTTTAACTTGTTACTTCGTGTGTTACATGTAATGTGTGTTGACATTACAAAACGCACTGTGTTTAGTTGAAGACGCAAAAAAACTGTGGAAAAACCTCAGGGACACCTGTGTGGGAAAGAGGAGAGAGGAAAGAGTGGACATTAGCAGACTCCCCTTCAGACTTTCGGGTGCACCCAAAACCTTCTTTTCTGTCTTTTAAAGAAATGAAAAGCTTGTCTTCACTGGATGATGATGATGATGATGATGAAG
Organism: Rutilus rutilus; assembly: GCA_021464565.1. Classification (NCBI taxonomy): domain Eukaryota; kingdom Metazoa; phylum Chordata; class Actinopteri; order Cypriniformes; family Leuciscidae; genus Rutilus; species Rutilus rutilus. The sequence continues at coordinate 34,734,280 of JAJAQA010000020.1, forward strand.
AAGTGTCCATGTTTTCTCAGCTGTCGGCGCGAAAGCTTTGGCATGTTGAAGCTCTGAACGTCACGGACATCGCAAATTCGCGTCGCGGCTGATGTGAACGGATTTGACGCGAACTATTCGCTTTCGGTGTGAAAGGGCCTTTAGTGTGGACAAGACCTCGGAGTGACACCAGTCACACCAGCTAAAGTAGGACTGAGCTCAACCTAAATACAGCATCCCTCAGCTTATCAAAAGTTAATTAGCAGTTAATTAGAGAGGAAGGCCTGATATAAATACCAGCGTGTGTCCGTGAGGAACCGTGCGGATCTCCACCAGATCCGGCCTAGTTTACACTCCCTCAGGGATTCACATTTAGCCAGATGTCTTTCAGGAGAGTATTTTGAGAATGCCTGTAAAAGGACAGTGAAGCGAAGCGCTGGACACAGCAGAACAACAGCGGATAGCCGGAGAACAGGTGCAGACTGGACTTCCACATCCGGGAAAATAATCCGTTCTGCCTTTTAATTTCCACTTGCCCTTTACCGTCATACGCCTCTATAATCACTCACTGTTTACCGTGGTAATTATTACAGTGGTAAACCTACGAGTCAGACTTTACCAGAGAGAAACACCAGCGTAACACGCATGATCCTCACAGAACAGCGGATCAGGGCGGAATACCACGGTACTTCACATATACTCTGGTAAAAACCATGAAATCAACATCGGTGGGTTCAGTCGTTGAGCTGGAGTCAAAGGCACGTCTCAAGTTACTAAATGTGACTTTATAGTCACTAAGAAAACGTATGCATTTTTTTAAACATTGTACTTGGAAAAAAATATCATATTTACAAAAAAAAAAAATTCAAAATGCTGTTTATGACGAATGCCACAAGTAATTAGTTTATTTTATAAATTTAATTTATAAAGTTTAATTCATTTTGAATACCGTTAAATTTAAAGGATCTGTTGTGGAGTGAATTAATATTTAATAATAAATAAATAACTATATATAGTAACTATAAACATAACTTTATTTATAGTGTTTACATGTTTGTAAATGTTAATGTTTCGT
>JAJAQA010000020.1:34740333-34752833 GCA_021464565.1 Rutilus rutilus
TTCAATTTCAAGCCGTTCCATTACAACAAGCTCTTGATTTGATTTAATTTGGATCTTGATTTGATTCAATGCCAATTCATTTATCAGGTTTAATCCGTACATTTTTCTTAAGATAAAATGTTTTTTTCAAACTCTTTCTAAAACCTGTATAATATTCAGGAAACCCTGTCAGTCGGTGCATTACTACAATGTTACAGGTAAGGGATAATCCACGGCTAGCCATGCATTAAAGGATTTTAATGCACGACGTAGAGGCGAAGAACCACCCGACACGAAGCGGAGGGTGGTTGCCTCTACGAAGTGCATTCAAATTCTTTAATGCATGGCTAGCCGTGGATTATCCCGCTTATACCTTGGTTATTTGCCAAGTTAAAAATAAGTTAAAGCTGTAACTGATGTTTACAGTGTAATTTTTTAACAGACGTGTAAAAATGACGGTTATTTCTTAAGTTAAGGCTCGTCAGTTCTTGCACTCCGTCCGCTTTAAATAAAGTAGAGCCATCGGATTGCTTTTATTTGAATGAATTCACATTTATTTAAATTCATTATTAAAAGAGAGAGACAGAGAACTGAAGGAGAAGGAACACAGAGAGAGAGAGAGAGAGAGAGAGAGAGAGATGCGTGCGCGAGTTACCTGTGTGCGTCGATCTCTTCTTTAAAGTCTAGCAGCTACAGTCCCCTCATTTGCTTAAGCATATAGCTAACTTAATGATTCTTTAATGGATTTATTACAATTATTTATGAATGACAGGCAACACTGATACAAATTAAACGATATTCAAAAATCATCCATTTAGCCTACCTAAACGTTTTCATATGCGTCTCTCACTCTGCTTGCAAGTGTATCTGTGTTACTATGGTTACCAATGTAGCGGATTAATTTCGAACTGTAATCAAACTGACTGGAACTACCTGTGCATTAAACGGTTTTACTGCACACCTTCCAGCCAATCAGAATCGAGTATTTAAACAGCCCATGGTATAAATTAAAATTAACAACCGAGTTCAAACGATTACATTCAATTGATATTTATTTTCGGATATAATTTTTAGAATAATTAACAAAAAAATGTAGTTGCATACAAACGCTTAAGTTGCACATAAAGCAGTTTTTATATTATAACAATGATATAACTATGTTTCTGACTCCAGTTCAATGCTGACATATATTTACTGGTAATATTATTTAACAAGTGACTAATGTAAGTAAATAATGAAGAACGGGTTAAAAGTACAGGAAAAAAATATAATGAATATGTAATATAGTGTATACATTTATCTAGAGTTATTCTTATAGTTAACTCTGGTTTATAGTTAAATCAGATTTACTGATGAAACTGACAGGATTTGAAAGCGGAGACTTTGTTTCATATAAAAAGTATTAAAGCTTATAGCGATTATATATATATATATATATATATATATATATATATATATATATATATATATATATATATATATATATATATATATATATATTGTCCACCCAACCCTAGAGCACTCTTCTTTCTAGAGAAGCGTCGGTCAGTGGAAAAGCGCACACACACACACACACACACACACACACAGACAGACACAGAGAACACACACGACAAACACAGAACACACACACACAGAACACACACACACACAGAACACACACACACACAGAACACACACACACACACACGACACGCGTGTGCCGTCGCATCTACTCAAACACACCGAGCAAATAAAGCGCGCCAGACAACAGTCACGCAACTATATTGACTCTTCACTGGATGACAGACATTCACAAACGCTGTTTCATAAATATCATCACATATTCTCCCAAAGACACTGCGAGCAACAAGTGGCCTTAAGATTTAAACGTCCTGGTTCATTAGCATACATGCAAATTACAGATGATTTATGCGCTCAGTTAATCAAAGGATGTTGCATTTGTCATTTGCATGATATTAATCTGAATTTATCAATATTTCCATTAGTATTGAGTTTAAGACAAATACCCTATTCCCAAACGAGTTAAAGGGACATTTGCTGCATGTAAACATCTCAGAAGTGGTGGAAACTTTACAATAAGGTTCATTTGTAAACATTATTTAATGTATTAACTCATGATCTAACAATGAGCAATATATGTGTTACAGTATTTATTCATCTTTGTTAATGTTAGTTAATAATAATCCAGCTGTTCATTGTTTGTTCATGTTAGTTCACAGTGCATTACCATAATGTATTAGTAAATGTTGGAATTAATATTAACTAAGATTAATAAATGCTGTAGAAGTATTGTTTATTCTTAGTTCATGTTAACTAATGGCAATTAATGAACCTTATTGTAAAGTGTTACCAAAGTTGGTTTATATATTTATATATATATATATATATATATATATATATATATATATATATATATATATATATATATATATATATATATATATACACATTGTTTATTTGTATTTTTTTAAATGTTAAGGATTGCCTGACAACACTGGCAATTCTTAATAAAAAAATGTAAATGAATGAAAAAAATAATATATAATAATATATTTCAGAATATCTTTTTCTATCGCATGTGTATATTTTTGAAGATAAGAATAACTATAATAACTGAGATAAGCAATAACTGCACATTCTGTATCTGGAAACTCCTGGGAAATAAATAAAAACAAACCAAATAAATGAACAAGCATAAACACAACAGCCATAAACACAGGAATACTGCAAACATCATATTCAGTGATATTAAAATAGGGGTTGTATGCTTTAGTTCATTTTGTTTGTGTATTTGTTTTTAGCATTATCATTATACAGTACAGCATGTTTTAGTTCATATATTATAGGGTATAGAATGCTTTAGTGAAAGTACATAATATATAATATCTATCATCTATTATTGCTGCAACTCGATTATAGAGCTCTAACGAGCTGGACGTGCATGTAATCACAATTAAGTGAAGCGGTTTCATTACAGTCTTACAAAGAAACTGTAAATAACAGTGACAGTCACATGGACCGTGGCATTATGCTGAACTGCAAAGCCAAAGTTACTGGAGATAGAGCCGGAAAATCTGTTGCTGAGATGCTATAAAGGAGCGTTTCTCTGCTGGTGCATTCTGGGAAAACACGAGACACACGGTTGTCAGAAATGATAAGTGAGTGAATTATTCTCAGAAACTGCATCTGATAGAGAAACAACAACACCAGTAACTGTTCTGAGAAGAGGAGAGGAGGAACATGTTAAATATTCAATCACATTATATCCATAAACGGTTTAACAAAGTCTGATAAACGCTCAGATGGCCACTGGACCAGCAGGGGGCGCCGTCACCTTCACTGTGCGGATGCTTCTCAAATAATCATTATTATTTATTTTTTAAAAATCAGTAAAATTGTGTTGAATATTGTGGAATAATATGATTCTTCTTTTGTCATTGTCATGTATTAACTGGTAAAATATAAATATAATATATAAAGTCGCACGCAGAAGACGGTTACTCGAAGAACAAAGAAATGAGTAAATAACACTCCAAGTGGATCAATGAAAAGAAGCAAGAGAAGCTCAAGTGCTGCAAAAGCTACAAACATCTCCAGTGGTTTTAAAATGCAAACAACGTTTCTGCTGCTTCAGGTGACGATGGCGTGTGTGTGTGTGTGTGTGTGTGTGTGTGTGTGTGTGTGTGTGTGTGTGTGTGTGTGTGTGTGTGTTCCCTGAAGCCGTTCCTCAGCCTGCCAGTCAGCAGATGTGAAGGAGAACATTAGTTTTCTCTCATGGCAAGAGTAAAAATAAATAAATAAATATATAGAAATTATCGAAATATCGCAAATGTATATATCGATATGCATATCGCAACGGCTTGCAATAACTGCGGTCATGAGCAAAAGATGAAGAGAAAATCACTCACTCTCGGCTGAATAACTTTTGTAGCTTTAATAAGAATCAGTATATATTTAATTCATACAGTGAAAACTAAGCAGAGTTTTATTTTTACATTTGATTATTGAGTTTCTGTTGTGAAATAACCCTAATGTAGGACAACCTGAACTCCTGACCCCTGACCCCACTGATGTTAATATAACACTTCTGATGCGGCAGTAAAACACTGATGTTCACTTCCAGAAGCTGTAGGGATGTTTTCTCGTCACAAAAAGAACGTGAAACGCATATGTAGGTTATATAATTTTAAACAAAAAAAAAAATTTCTTTCAATTTTAAAGATAATTTAAGTTTATTTTACACACTTTAAGCATTATCGTATATCGTATATCGCATTATTTAATGAGTTTTTTCTTTTTCTTCAATATCATGCAGCCCTAGTGCTAATGTGTCGAGGACGTCTCGATGTCTTTAATGGCCACTGAATGCGATCTTCTGAGGGACTGGATTGTGATGATGTTGAGGAAAGAGAAAGACCCCTCAGCTAAAGCTAACGCTAAAGCTAACGCTAAAGCTAACGCTAAAGCTAAAGCAGCTCTCCTGTTCTGAGCTAAAGGTGAACGAGTCACACATGAACTGCTAAATGTAGAAATGTACATTATTGATGGGATTCTGTGATGTGATTTGGAGGTCAGGAGCTGTTTTAGATGTTGAGATATAAATAAACCAATGTGTGAAAGTACAGAATATTGTGTGCATTCTCTCCCCGCGTATTAATGCCATAGTTAATCCTGTATTATATTTCAGATTATTAGATTATCATTTACAATTATACAATGACGAAATATGTGTATTGTAACCAGTTTTTTTATTTTTTATTATGTCATATATTTAATATAAATTATGATTATTATTACATAAAATATATACAAGTTATTATGTGTATATATACACAAACAGATTTAAAAAAAATTATATATATATATATATTAGTGCTACACGATTAATCGTATCGCAATCGTGATGTCAAGCCTACGCGATTATATGACGCAAAATGCTGCGATTTTATATTAAATAAACAAATTAGCGCTGTTAACGCAATTAATGCAGCATCTGATCATTTTTGCCATCCTTTGGCTAGTGTCATGATCCCGCTCTTATTCATGCAAATGCTTTTAAACCATTCATGCGCGATAAGACAAGAAAGAACGCGCTGTCAGTGAATGTCCTCCTGACACACACACACACACACACACGCGCCAGTATCAAGTTCTCTTTCGCGGTAGAACGAACACACATGTATGCCTAAATGACCGCGCTGCCTGTGAATGTCCTGACTGTGACACACAGAAAGACTCGTGCTAATATCGTGCGTTCGCACACAACAGCCCAGAATACAGCTCTCTTTCCAGCTTGAACGAACAATAACACACACAATTATGCCAAAATGTCTTTTTGTCGAGTATCTTCATAACATAAGAGTAGTCTTATGATGAACGTGAAGAGTTGTGACTCGTGAGGGAATGAGGCGTGTGTGAGATCCGCATCTCTGACAGCAGCGGCTGCTCTTAAAGGGACAGTACACAGTAGCCACTAATTATATCTGTCTCTAAAGTTAATCAAAGAACAAAGGGAACAGAGAAAAACACTCACTGCTCTTGACTAAAGAACTTTTTTCTTTAGGCAGATTATCACTAATCTGTGTGTGCATTTATTTTCCTTGAGAACCAAGCAAGTCGACTCATGAAACCATTTGTTTATTATATCGCAATCGCAATATGACATTTTCCCCAAATCGTGCAGCCCTAAATATATATATATATATATATATATATATATATATATATATATATATATATATAAAATTATCAGTACTAGTAGTAGTAGTAGTATTACATAATACAATAATAATAATAATCCAGATATTTATATTTGTAAAAATATGTATTATTAACAATAAATCTTAGTTTTACGTGTCTGAAGAACTAATTTAAATGATTTCATGAGGAGGCTTTAGATGAGAATGTTTTTATGGTCATGAGAATCATAACAGCAGTGTGTCAGACGGACATACCGTAGTATTACCACAGTACAGTCTCAGTGCTTCTGTGAGCGTGTGGAAGAAAGATAAAGCTGTAATGTGCAGGAAACAAACGACTCAAGGACGTCTCAGAATAGAGCATTGTTTTATGACCTTATGACCTTTCACCCCTAGCTGACCTCTGACCTCCATCAGAACTCAAAACGGAATAGCTCAAGATGACGACTACAAACACGACTACACCAGCGCTGCATTATTCACAAGACTAAAGGAAAACCAGGGAAAGGAAAATGACATTAGAAAGCTGTTCTAGTTTCACAACCATAAATGACAAAAGACTGGCTGTAATCACAGGTCAAACCCTGCAGTCTGACTGAACACACACTGTTCTACACCATCACAGGTCAAACCCTGCAGTCTGACTGAACACACACTGTTCTACACCATCACACGTGAAGAAGTCCAGAATAACACTCCACTGAATAAACAGGAAACGCTCACAAAGCGAGGAGATGGACTTCCTGTACAGAACCATCCGTCAGATCACATCTTCAGTTCAACAACCAGTTCTGACAGAAGGAATCACACACACACAGAGTCCAAAAAGTCAGGAGAAAATGACTCGTTAAAAGAACCGACCAATAAATGACTCAGCGAGTCACGAGTCATTGTTTTGAATCAGTCCGAGCGGTTCTTCAGTCACTGTCTCACTTACACAAACGAGTCATTATTTTGAATCAGTCCGAGCGGTTCTTCAGTCACTGACTCACTCACACGAACGAGTCATTATTTTGAATCAGTCCGAGCGGTTCTTCAGTCACTGACTCACTTACACGAACGAGTCATTATTTTGAATCAGTCCGAGCGGTTCTTCAGTCACTGACTCACTTACACGAACGAGTCATTATTTTGAATCAGTCCGAGCGGTTCTTCAGTCACTGACTCACTTACACGAACGAGTCATTATTTTGAATCAGTCCGAGCGGTTCTTCAGTCACTGAATCACTTACACGAAGGAGTCATTATTTTGAATCAGTCCGAGCGGTTCTTCAGTTACTGAATCACTTACACGAAGGAGTCATTATTTTGAATCAGTCCCATAGACTGTAAAAAATATGGACAAAGTGTCTGTGACGTCACCCATAGACTTTCTGAAGAACGGTTTTGAAGCCGTTTATGGGGGGTATGGGTGGCGCCATCTTGGAAAATCTTAGGAAATCCTAACCCCGCCCACCTTCTGGCCAATCCATATATGGGTAAAGGACTCTGCGAGTCCGGTTATTCCAAGTACAGAACAGCGCGTGTCACTCAGCTCGCTCTGCTACTCCGGTTATCTCTGTGTATATTTTAGGCAACGAAATATGTTATAAAACACCATACTAACTCTTTTCGTTTTCATTTAAAGAAATCTTAAACATTATAGCCACACAAATGTGGTTCAGGCAACGCGTATTGATTATATTCACTGCATAAAACGTTTGCCTAACAAAACGAAATATAAAACACAAACCTGCCTCTTTTCGTTTAAATATAATATAAAAATATTAAACATTTTAATATGGTCCAGGCAATATGTGCATTTGTACTAAACAACAGATGTTGCAGTAAACAACATTACAGATCATCTTCGTTGTATTAAAATTTAAAATGACAAAACTCAACCCAGTCTCTTTTTGTTAAATTTCAGTTTAATCAATATTAGCCATTATAAAAGTATAAGTAAATGGTACCAAGAAGCTATGCAAATAAAGCAAACAATTCAGTCAAACATACAAAGTCATCGCTCTAGTCTAACCATACAACGGTAAAGTTAAATAGCTTATAAAGTTATGAAACTTCCCCTCAGCCAAAACGATTGGCCAGGGAACAAATTATAGATTCACGAGACCAAAAATCGCCCGTTAGATATACACAAGACGAATTATATCTCATGTTTAACCACTACAGAGACGCCAGAGTCAGTGGCAAACGCCAGAACGAGTAGCCGAGGAAAGGCTGTTCCAGGAGGGGTACATGAGCGCCGAGCGCACGGTGATCGTCTGGATCTCACAACCTGGATACAATTTTCATAAATCTTTATAAATAAACCACAGATTTGAGCTTTAAACAACTACATTCTCGCCTGAAAAACTCTTAAAACTACATTTCATGATACAGAAACAGTAGTATTATATTGCAACTGTATATTAAAAAAATGGCGCTTCTTATGTTGTCATTCTCCTTGGAGCAGCCTATGCTCGTTATCAGCTGTCAATCAAGCTGTCAATCAAAGTTAACCACGCCCTTATTTGTCATACATTTTATATCTAAATACGATCTAAACTAACGAGTTAGAAAAAAATTCACCCCCCTCACAGTTGTCAGGCACTCGGAAGCTATCGAAAAATACAATAAAAGTCCATGGGACCAACCTGTAAAAACATGAATTTATGTTGACCAGTTTTTCGCACTTCCGGGTAGGCTTCATTTTTCAGATTAGAATGTTGCCGCTTGATCAGTCCGAGCGGTTCTTCAGTTACTGAATCACTTACACGAACGAGTCATTATTTTGAATCAGTCCGAGCGGTTCTTCAGTTACTGAATCACTTACACGAACGAGTCATTATTTTGAATCAGTCCAAGCGGTTCTTCAGTTACTGAATCACTTACACGAACGAGTCATTATTTTGAATCAGTCCGAGCGGTTCTTCAGTTACTGAATCACTTACACGAACGAGTCATTATTTTGAATCAGTCCGAGCGGTTCTTCAGTTACTGAATCACTTACACGAACGAGTCATTATTTTGAATCAGTCCGAGCGGTTCTTCAGTTACTGAATCACTTAGACGAACGAGTCATTATTTTGAATCAGTCCGAGCGGTTCTTCAGTTACTGAATCACTTACACGAACGAGTCATTATTTTGAATCAGTCCGAGCGGTTCTTCAGTTACTGAATCACTTACACGAACGAGTCATTATTTTGAATCAGTCCGAGCGGTTCTTCAGTTACTGAATCACTTACACGAACGAGTCATTATTTTGATCATGTGTGATCATGATGTTACGCTCACGTTACTTAAATAAGTTGTCATAATAAAATGATACTTTAAAAAAAACACACACATTAAAATACGTAACCCAAACCTATGGAAGCTTGTTTCCGCCACAGAATGATAAATAAAAAAGGTCACTGTGACGTTTTATCTCATAATTCTGACTTTTTTTCTCACAATTGCAAATAAAAAAGTCAGAATTGCAAGATGTAAACTCGCAATTGTGAGATAAAAAGTCAGAATTATCTTTTGAAATGTTTTATTCTATAAACTGCATTGCTGAGAAAGAAACAAATCAGATTAGTCGCACGTGTCGCAATTACATTCAGAAATAATGTAAAATACTGCTAAATAAAACTACACACTTACACTATAAACATGTATTTTAGTTCTCCTGAATCTAAAATAAATTCTTTAAATTTAACAGTACTGAGAACAGAACAGAAATTAATAATTCAAGTATAAAATAAACAAATTATAGTGACATTCATTATAAACGCCAAGCCTAAACTAGGGCTGGGCGATAAAACGACAACGATAATTATCGCGATATAATTTTTCTCGATAAAACGATATCAAGAGTTCGATAAATGTTTGATAATGTTTATGCGCCAAAAGCGGAACGAAACTCATTTGAACCGCGCGCCACACGGCCCATCTATCCGCTCGGCTCAAAGTCCAGACGGCAGCGCAGCGAGAGCTCACTACAGCAGAGGCGTTTACCCTGATCGCTCTCGTCACGAGATCCAGTGAGAAGCGCTCGAGTTCAGCGAAGAACACACACACGTCTCCGTGATTTACACCAGTTTAAAGGCAGATGAACCAGCGCTGACTAACAGGAGGAACACTGTGCGCTACGATACTGTCAGAAGGCTTTTCCGGCTACAGATTCCCATCATTTACCATGGATTTACTGTAACGTTAGCCTAGTAATATTAACTGCACCATGTAAATGTGGGATATACATATTGAATTGTATTATATTATTAATGTAGACGATGTATTAAAGGACTAATGGAATATAATTACAGTATTTAATAATGTATTTAGGCTTCATTCAAATACAATAGAAACCATAAAGTTACACTTTGCCCTGATAGTGAGGAGCTGTAAGCTATGCCTTTATCTGTGGTTATCATGATCTAAATGATACTGGATGACCAATGGTTAAGTTTAATACAACTCAAACAGTCAGAATATTACATTTTACCAAATAAAAATGAGCACATGCAGAAACTAAGAAATTAATTGTCCAATAAAGATATTTATTTTGTTAAGGAAAAATGACAAATGTTTGAATACCTCAGATTTGTGAACTGTTCTCCTGTTTGGCAAGTGTTTGTCCTGATATGTTCTGACAATAAAGAGTAATTTAAAACCACAATTAACACTCTGGTTTCTACAACTTTCACTTAGGAGCAAAAATCTGCCTTTAAACTTGAAAGAAATAAAGATTTTTTATCAAGATAATTATCGATATCGACTGATATAAAATAAATTATCGTGATTTTTTTTTTTTGGCCATATTGCCCAGCCCTATCCCAGCCCTATCCCAGCCCTATCCAGTCCCTCCATAAAAACGCGATTATGCGATCGCATGATTCCATGCATAATCAGCCAAAGTCCGCATATTTATGCGGGGGGCGCATTTTTTTAAATACGCCGCACTTTTGCCGCATAAATTGCAGATTTCCGCGTGCAAAATATGCGGGCTTGCATGATTTCATAATCCCCGCATTTTCGTTGCAAAAAGTCACATATATATCTTAGCAGAAAGTTGACAAATGTTGGGTTTACTTCACACATGCGCAGCCATTTCCCCTGTTGCCATGGGAACGTTATGAAGTGACGTAATTACGCGACATCATTGAAAAGCTGCAAACCCCGCGATAGGCCTATTTCACAAAAATCCGGTCGTATCTTACACCGCAGGCCGTGCTTTGCATGTTTTCATGGAACAACTGGGGATAAGTTAAATCACGTCAGACACAGAAGGCAAAAAGACGTGTCTGTGGTGTGAAGGAGTAAGTTAAGCAGATGTTGAAAATGGAGTGTTGATGCTGGTTCGGGAGTGATGCCCTGACAAAACATGTTTATATTGCACTTGATTGTTATCTGATTTGCACGTCATGCACTTTTATTTATTATTATCAAATGTTGGCAAATTAAAATTGTTTGTAGAAGTTGTTTTCTGTAACTTTCTTAAAAATGAGTGAACATGGAGCAGTTTTTCCGTGAGCGGGACTGGAAAACCCGGAGTGGATCATGAGCGGAGTGATAAAAGAACGCTTAGAGTGGAGAGAGGAACATGCTTTTGCTCCACTCCAGGCTTTGATCGCATCCCCCTAAGCAGGGTGAATAGCCTACACCTCGTCTTTCCCATTCAAACTAAAATGAAGACATTTATTACACTATTAATGTAATTGGTGTTGGGCAATCACTTTTTTTTTCTCTTTTTCATCAAACTGCAGTTTTTGCAAGTTCCCGCAATTTTCGCAAGTTCCCGCAATTTTTGCAAGTTCCCGCAATTTCATCGCATAAAATTGCATAAATATCCCGCATATTCCATCGCATTTTTTAAGAAATCTTGCCGCATAATCAAGGATTTTTGCCCGCAACAATCACTAAAAAACTCTGCGTTTTTCTGGAGGGACTGCCTATCCCAGCCCTATCCCAGCCCTAGCCTAAACTAATTTATTTAAAGAATAATACAAACACACTGTGTGCAAACGTGTGCATTGTTATATAAGGGTGTGCATTAAAAAAAAAATATTTAGGCTTGGTGTTTATAATGACTATTGTTAATATGAATCATATAAATTAAGGATTTGTTGTGAAGTGACGGAAACTATAGTGTTTGTACATGTTTCTGAAACATAATTTCTGAATGTAAAATAATTAAAACTCTCACAGAGCAACTTATTTAAAGTTTCAGACGATAAAAAACCGACTTGTATTCTTATATTTCAGTCTAACTGGAAACGGAAGCAGAATTGATCAATTCCTCACAATCCCACCAAGTCTCTCTCTCTCTCTCTCTCTCTCTCCCTCTCCCCTCGGATACACAGATCTTCCCGGTTCTCTTATCTCCAACACACACATCCTGTTTGCAGTCGAGCGGGACAAACATGGAAAACATTTCACAGTCCGTCACGTTTGCAACATGAGCCTGATAGAGATATAATTTTAGTTTTCCTGCTACAGACAATGAAGGAAAAGGAGAGAGAGAGAGAGAGAGAGAGAGAGAGAGAGAGAGAGAGAGAGAGAGAGAGAGAGAGAGAGAGACTGACTATGGGGACATTTTATGCAAAATTTGATCGAATTAGACAATAATACACAACTTTATTTATTAGGTGAATAAAGAGATTGTACTAGCAGCAAGACACTGATGCCTGTCACAAAAAGAGGGAGGAGTCGACTAATAAGTAATACGTGTACACAAACACACACTCTCGCACATGCACACACACGCAAACACTCACTGAATTCTTAATTGTTCATAGAATTCTGAAATGTTGATTGTTCCACACACTCTCTCTCACACTCACACACACACACACTCT
>JAJAQA010000020.1:34762833-34770333 GCA_021464565.1 Rutilus rutilus
CTGTTCTATAAACGTGTTGTAAATAAAGCTTAACCACTGTTTTCTAATCGTGTCCTCTTTTGGAAGGACAAACAAAGAAGTTTGGCTTTCGCAACGAATTGGAGGCGTGTCTGAACCAAGCGTTTTAGGAAGGCGTGGCTGAGCCTTAACTTTTATAAAGAATATCTCTTTAGGTTTGACACTTCGAGCTTTGTAAATATGCAGATCTTATACATGCACAGACAGCTACATAACACACTAAAGACAAAGGAAAACAAGATATCGCATCAAATGACCCCTTTAACTGTCCACTTAAAACTAGCTCCAAAAAGCCTAAAAATCATTTGACAGCAGGTGAAAATCTGCTCACACTCTCCTCAACACACATGACTTGAGGAATCATTCATTGAACAACTTTAATACTGATACTCAAGCATTGATTAGTTGGATGGATGGATGGATGGATGGATTCGACTGAATCCTTTACATAAACTCCTGATCTAATGCCAGGGCTCAGACTCGGGGGGGGGGAAGCGTTTCATATTATTTTGAAGCTTCCCCGGGCGCCGCCATTGGCTAGCGGACCCCCACCTGCTGTTAGCATCCCATTGACTCCCATTCATTTTGGCGTCACTTTGACAGCGAATAACTTTACATCTGAGGCGTTTAAAGACTCCATTTGTCCATTATTTATTTCTAAAGAAACACGACAATGTATAAAAGGCTCCATTACCTTGTATCTTACGTTATGGCCCCGTAGAAGCAATTTTTGTAAAAATAGGCTAACGATTGCGTCATAACCACGCGACTCTCTGTCGCACAGTAGGAAATTACCGTATGGACAGGAGGAGAAGCTCGCGGCCAATCGGGGGGAGGTGGAGGCAAAATGACAAAATAATTAATCAGAATACCTACTAAAAGTTTCTCCTGCTCCTAGCTCACGGACACCTCCTACTCACTCTCCGTCTCTGCAAGTTTCGGAAGGGAATGATTCAGATCTCTCTTGGCACAGCTACTAGAAGACAGACGGGTTACTCACGTCACATCTACGTCGTCAAGCTCAGTTTGAGTCTGCGCAGTACGCTCGACCCCCAGGAAGTGAAAGCTTCTAATTGACTTCACTTGTCTCCGTTGAATCCAATGGGGTCGCTGTGTCCAGTTTATATACTGTCTATGCTCAGACTACACAGTATTTGTGTCTTTAATGATAATCACTGTCAGATCATGTAATTTTGACTCCTATATTCTTGTTATGAACTCTTGTTACATGCGTGATGTCATCAAGAAGGCGGAACTAGCGACTGACTTCCAGAAACAAGAGCGTAAACAAACAGTGGTTTAACGAGACTAATGCTAATTCCAGCACTCGCGGGTTCCTGAAGCGCTATCGTTCGCCAGCGCTTCTCTCTTTTCACTCTGTCGTGGTCGTTCCTCCAGTTCACAAACTGTTGTGCTTGAAGCTTTAGCAAGAGAAGCTTGGCGTGCGCCAGTAACTATATATAGTAATAGTTTTGTCAAGATAACTTGAGATCACAAAAGCAAGACTGAAACATAATAACAGTCGTTCCATTATCCGTTTCCAGAAACCTCCATCTTTCTCTCAACAAAACCCACACACAGCTTTGTAATTCCCAGAGACACTTCAGTTAATTGGCTCATGCTCGTTTACGATGCGGCTCACAATAATGGACGATCCATTATCAATAATCAGAGGAGCTCTGAGACGAGGACGTTTATTCTTCACTCAGCTCCTGCTTTTCAAACTCTCATTCTCTGTTTCTGAGGAACTCATGAAGACGGCGGTGACTGAACACTGGATGCCTGTGCACAAACACACGTCTGATGGAGAGACAGATATAGCATGTAAATGTCACAGAACATTGAAGAACTCTATGATGCATGTCTGACACACACAGACAGAAGTGAGGATGTCGAGAGACTCGGAGAGAGATGGGAAACGGGGAATGAAGAACCGCTCAAACACCATCAGCTGATCATCAAAAGGTTATTATTCAACTGTGTCTGGGTTAGAGAAGAACAGCTCAGAGAGTTCTGGATCAGAGAGTTCTAGATCAGTCAGTTCTGGATCAGTCAGTTCTGGATCAGAGAGTTCTGGATCAGTCAGTTCTGGATCAGAGAGTTCTGGATCAGTCAGTTCTGGATCAGAGAGTTCTGGATCAGAGAGCTCTGGATCAGTCAGTTCTGGATCAGAGAGCTCTGGATCAGTCAGTTCTAGATCAGAGAGCTCTGGATCAGTCAGTTCTAGATCAGAGAGTTCTGGATCAGAGAGTTCTGGATCAGAGAGCTCTGGATCAGTCAGTTCTGGATCAGAGAGCTCTGGATCAGTCAGTTCTAGATCAGAGAGCTCTGGATCAGTCAGTTCTAGATCAGAGAGCTCTGGATCAGTCAGTTCTAGATCAGAGAGTTCTGGATCAGAGAGTTCTGGATCAGAGAGTTCTGGATCAGAGAGTGAGTTCTGGATCAGAGAGTTCTGGATCAGAGTGTTCTAGATCAGAGAGTTCTAGATCAGAGAGTTCTGGATCAGAGAGTTCTGGATCAGAGAGTGAGTTCTGGATCAGAGAGTTCTGGATCAGAGCTGCCGTTGTTTCTTCATTTCCCACTGATATCTGCAGCACTCTGCCTCTGTTCTGCTATTATTATCCAGCAGAGTCAGGCCTCAAATACACACAGTCATTGGGGACACTTACAATCACAGAAACATAAACATAACATCCATCCATCCATATCTCTCTCCATCCATCCATCCTTCCTTTTATATATCTCTCCATTCATCCATCCTTCTATATATCTCTCCATCCATCCATCCATCCATCTATATCTCTCTCCATTCATCCCTCTCTCATCCATCCTTCTATATCCCTCTCCATTCATTCATTCATTCATCCATCTCTCTTCCCATCCATCTATCCATCCATCTATATCTCTCTCTCCATTCATCCATCCATCCATCCTTCCTTCTATATCTCTCCTCTCTCCATCCATCCATCCTTCTGTATCTCTCTCCATTCATCCATCTCTCTCCCCATCCATCTATCCATCCTTCTGTATCTCTCTCTATTCATCCATCTCTCTCCCCATCCATCTATCCATCCTTCTGTATCTCTCTCCATTCATCCATCTCTCTTCCCATCCATCTATCCATCCTTCTATATAGCTCTCCATTCATCCATCTCTCTTCTCATCCATCCATCCATCCATCCTTCCTTCTATATCCCTCTCCATCCATCCATCCTTCTATCTCTCTCCATTCATTCATCCATCCATCCATCCATCCCTCCATCCTTCTATATCTCTCTCCATTCATTCATTTCTCTTCCCATCCATCTATCCATCCTTCTATATCTCTCTACATTCATCCATCTCTCTTCCCATCCATCTATCCATCCTTCTATATAGCTCTCCATTCATCCATCTCTCTTCTCATCCATCCATCCATCCATCCTTCCTTCTATATCCCTCTCCATCCATCCATCCTTCTATCTCTCTCCATTCATTCATCCATCCATCCATCCCTCCATCCTTCTATATCTCTCTCCATTCATCCATCTCTCTTCCCATCCATCTATCCATCCTTCTATATCTCTCTACATTCATCCATCTCTCTTCCCATCCATCTATCCATCCTTCTATATATCTCTCCATTCATCCATCTCTCTTCCCATCCATCCATCCTTCCTTCTATATCTCTCTCCATCCATCCATCCTTCTATCTCTCTCCATTCATTCATCCATCCATCCATCCATCCCTCCATCCTTCTATATCTCTCTCCATTCATTCATTTCTCTTCCCATCCATCCATACTTCTATATATCTCTCTCCATTCATCCATCCATCCATTAAAGGGGTCATATAATGGTACATGCACTTTTACAAGTTGATTGTACTGAAGTGTGTGTTGGCAGTGCCTGTACACAACCATCATAAAATGATAAAAATCCATCCAGTGTTTCCCCGTCTCAAATCAAGCCGTTCGACCTAGTGACGTCACACGGTCGGACGCCCCTCCAACGATTGTTGATTGACAGCAGCGTTTCAAAACAGACCCGCCAATCATAGCCCGCGCGTCATTGTTGATACGCTGGAGCAGTGTCTAGTGTCTATGAGCAGAATGCCGTCTAAGCGATTGTGGTGTTCTGTTCTCGGGTGTGATAAGGAACACAGTCATGTTGATGTTCCTAAATCTGAACCGCTGAAGACGCAGTGGCTGAGTGTGTTTTCGAAGGGAATATTCCCCACGATCAACGTCAATGCTTTCATGTTTGCTCCTGAAAACAGGATCGGTACCAACTATTCGTGTTCCTGCTGCACCTCCAGAAGAAGAAGTGAGTGTAACGTTTTATTAACCTTTATATTAATATGTTTTATTAAGGGTTTTCTTACAATACTATGAGAATTTTTAATTAAAGTATATTACAAACTTTTAATTTAGACCCTAAAGAATCATATTAGCTTGTACAAAAATGGCATTATATGACCCCTTTAAATTATTATATATTATTTAAATCAACTTTAATTAAATGTACTAATTTTCCCAGAAAATGTATTAGTATTAGTAAATAATGATATAGTATTGAAAGTTTAGTGTTTTACTGCCTTTCTTTACACACATCTAGCCAAAAAACAAAGAAGTCAATGAATTACAGTATTTTATTTGTAATGTAGTAATAATATTGAGCAATATTAACGATCTGACTGTATTAATGTATGAGCACTGAGCTGGACGATGACATCATTTTCTGCAGAACTGCTTTACAGATGAAAGAAACTCATTTAATAATTGATGATCTTTACAGCGAAACTGAACCGACTTCAGCTGAACAACAGGCCAAACACATAATTTCCCTGTTTAACTGTAAAGATGCTCTGAAACACCTGTACTGTATAAAGCGCTGGAGAAATAAAGCTGACTTGACTAGTAAAAAAGACTATATTTCAGTACAGAGACGTAGAGGTAAAACAGCAGCGGGGACAAGTGGAGTGCATACTCCAGTGGTGGCACGCGTGCCTTAGGTTGCCGACGTCTGTACTAGAAGTTCTGACAAAATGTTAATTGCTGCAGTTTATTTAATATGTTTATTCAATCAGAATTAATTATTTTAAACAAAAAAATGGTTTGAATGAATAATTCAATGACTCACTCAAATTAATACTTGACTTGTTTCATTGATGAATCAGCGTTTTTGAACAAATCTCTTGAACGATTGATTCAATGACAAATACAGTTTTTACAGTCACTTGTCGCCACCTACTGGTGTAACGACGTAATCAACACAATCTTTATTTGAAGCATCAAGTTACTTTCAAATAAGGGATGCTTTCTCTATTTCAGTCGATTCCGTAAACATCAGTGTTTATATCCGAACTACAAACATGTATCCCAGTACTTCTGCACTTCTGCCAATGCAGATCCGAATGGTCCCGTGTGATTCTGTCAAAGGTTTAATAGAGACGATGAGATCACGTGGGTGTTTGAATTGAGATCGCGATCTTCTAACGATTAATCGTGCAGCTGTTGTCCATAAAGAGAAGTCATTGATGTCCATTAGCGTCCCATCCGGCAAGCTTAAACGTCTCGCCTCTTCCCAGAAGCCCTTCAACAACAAACACCTGAGGAAAACGACTACCCGCTTTACAACAGCGCTGGCATTACCCTGAGACTATTAATCATGTATTTTAGGAATGTCCCAAGACCTGAATATTTTGGAAGGAACTCAGTAATTACTTACAAAGAAAAGCTACGATTCCTGTTAACTTTGAAGAAGTTGATGTTGTGCCAAAATGTTTTTCATCAGATGGTGGTAAAAATCTTTCGTTTACATTTGATGTAATGATAATACTTGCCCGTTACTACAGTCAAATGGAATGAAAAAATGCCAAATTTTGAACAATTTAAAATTGATATTAAAATACATTTAGAAACAATATCCAAATGTAAAAACTTAAAAGCAAGGAAAACTACACAGCTGGTTAATAGGTACACGTTTTTTCTGTAAAATGCCTCTCTTTTCTTTTTTTTCCTCTTTCATTCTTCATTTTTTTTCCCTTTTGTTTCCCACTGACATGTAGGCCTACTTATTCTTATTAAAATGCAACAACAACAAAATAATAATAATAATAATAAATAAATAAGCCGTCCAGCCCTTAAACACCTCATCTTGTGATTGCTGACAAAGGCCTCATTTACTTCATTCATGCAATTTGGAAAATCCTTGTATTTGCGGCTTGTGCTGCACAAAAGGCCCATTCAGAGACCAGACGTCTGAACATGTTCAATATTTAGGTGTAATTGCGCATGCAGGCTCTATAAGCGGCGTGCTGGTTTTGGCTCACATGTAAAACAAGTAACGGATAAACAGTGATATTCATAAGACAGCAGTTCAGCAGTCGTGACAGGCCAGCTATTTATAACTCTGAGGATAGTAAGGAAAAGTTCCTCTTCACATGCAAAAGAAAACAGTTACGAGCTCTTCGCCATCAAATAAACAGATCTGGAATAACGACAGCTAAACCTGGAGAACTACAGCACAAGACCTGATACATGTCTTTAAGAGCATTAAACTCTTACTAAAACATCTTTTAAATGTTTGAACATCTTCAACGTGAAAAGTGAATGACCGATTTACATGAAAAGGCTTAATGTCGAGCTTTGTATATAATTTGATATTACACACACACACATTTAAAATAAATAAATAATTGTATACATTTTTAAACCCAACGGTTGGGTTTGTCCATATTTAACCCAAACATTTTTGAGTTTTCTGATGTCATATATGACATCAGAAAACTCAAAAACTCAAAAATGTTTGAGTCAAATATGGACAAACCCAACAGTTGGGTTTAAAAATGTATTAAAAAAAATTTGAAACCAACCGTTGGGTTTAAAAATGTCACTTAAAAATGTAACCCAACTGTTGGGTTTGTCAGTATTTGACCTAAACATGGGTTGAAACCAACCCAACATTTTTCCAACATCCAATTTATTCTCTGACATTTAAGCTGACCGGTAGCCTATATTATCTAGTAACCCGTCTCAAATAACTTTACTATTGTTTATTCAGAGGAGCCAATTTGCCTAAACCTCAACCCTGATCTACCACAAGTTTACATAATCATTTCCATATGTGTGTGAGTGCAATAACAGGTGAGATTTCTATGAAAACCACAGAGTCAGGAGTTCATAGTTGAGAAGGACAGCAGTTAGCCGTAGTAAACAACACTTAAGAGTATATATATATATCTGATGGTGATGGTCACGGTTGTGCACTATGGATCAGGCGTACAACAGCATCTCTGCTTGATATCTGATCGATCCAGTGTGAGATTACACTCAAAAACATTCTGCAACAATCTCTAGTATTAAAGGGATAGTTCACACAAAAGTGAAAATTCTGTCAACGTTTACTCACTCAGCAGAAGAGAGAAATTATACATGTTTGGAACAACTTCAGGATGAGAAAATGATGAGAAAATGTTCACTTTTGGGTGAACTATCCCTT
>JAJAQA010000020.1:34775333-34785333 GCA_021464565.1 Rutilus rutilus
TTCGCCAGTTCCAGTACAGACAGAGTTAAATATGGAGATGATCCACTGCTAAAAACAAAGCAGGAGAATCAATTACATTCAAATGAATGCAGTGGCTTTGAACTTCAGCCTGTGTGTGTGTGTGTGTGTGTGTGTGTGTGTGTGTGTGTGTGTGTGTGTGTGTGTGTGTGTGTGTGTGTGTGTGTGTGTGTGTGTGTGTGTGTGTGTGTGTGTGTGTGTGTGTGTGTGTGTGTGTGTGTGTGTGTGTGTGTGAATGACATCAGTGCTCAGGGATGTACAATAGACACTCCTCTCAGAATGAGTCTCAGTGGAGTTTCTGCTGATTATTGCAGAATCAGGATCATAATGCAGAACATCTGACTGGACACGGCCCCACTCACTACAAGACTACACTGTGTAAAGACTACATGCCAGATAAACACACATGGACATGGAACACTGTGTAAATCATTTTATTGTAAGTAGTTCAGATTAAGTGAACACAAATATAAGACCACAGAATCACCATATTGCAAACAAAAAAGATTTTCTTCTTCAATATTTTTATCAATATATATATTAGTTATTTTTGACCATTTTTAATTTTCTTTAATTTTTAATTTTTTTTATTTGTTACTTCTTCAGAACGGTACGAAACTTGGTAAAGGTTTTGGCACTTGCTATGTGAACACACACACTCACACACACAAAATCAGGGACAGGGAAAAGTTAAATGGTCCTGAAGCGAGTTTCCTCTAGTGGAAGCGTTTGGTACTGCAGCCGAGATCATTTTTTAAGATATCAACCTCAAATTTGGAACACAACTTGTTTAGATTTATGGCTTTGATTGTCTGACATTTCTAGAGTAAAACATGTTTTAGGAAATATGTATTTCATATAAAAAATTTAAAAAAGTTTTTTTCACAATAATTAACTTAAACTTCTATATTTAAACTTTCTTTCACTTCAGCAATAGCTAATCTGCCAAGTGTCATCTTTAAAAAGAGACCAAACTTCAGTCTGTGAGCCAAAGATTGAAGATTTAGTTTATCCACAGTTTAAGTTTGAAACTTCATTTTCAGTTCGATGCTCAAAAAGTGATTAACAGGCAAGAAAAGGATCATAACGATTCTATATCATTTAGTCCCATAAAATCCCCTAAAAATACAAAAATATTGCATAAAACATTATCAAGCTATAATATAGTACAGATTCTTAAGATATTAAGTCTTGTTTTCAGACAACTTAATCAAAATTAAGTGAAAATTTATTTTTCTGACCCCACTGGCAGATATTTGTTCTTGTTTTAAGCACAAACGCCTAATTATGATACATTTTTCAGAAAACGTAATAACGTAGTAATAACTTATTTATATGTATTTTTTTCCTCTCCATACTGATCTCACTACAGTTGTGTGAGGGTGTGTGTCTAAGAGTGTGTAGTCACGCCTTCACTAGCTAGGCTTGGTAAATGTATATAAATAAATAAAAGTTGAAAAGTTGAAAACAGGTTTGCATGCACAGATCTTCTCTGAGGAGCTTTTGGCCTTTCATGCCTTCATTTGCAAGGCTTGGTAAATGTTTTTATGTTTTAATTACAACTGTGAAGCACTTTGGCCAACAACCTTGCTATTAAATGTGCTATATAAATAAATAAAAGCTGAAAACAATTTTGCATTGCAGGAAGCCTCTCTGGTGAACTTTTGTCGTCACGATCACAGAGCAGAACCGAACACACGTGAGTCAGTGGAGATGTAACTAAAACACAGTCGAGGGGTTTGTCTCTGTTTACACACTGATAACATTCCCAGGTAACGTGTTCATCCACTGTAAATACTACACTGCCACCAGAGCAGGATATCCCAGAGAGAAACACACGGAGGGAGGGAGTCAGATAATAGAGAAAGAGTTTATTTTAGCCTGCCTTAGTGTGTGTGTGAAAATACACCGAGAGGGGGGAAGGGCACTGCGCATGCGTGCGCTCGTCCGCTCCGCGCTCATTGGCCCAGAGCCGGCTCAGGCCACGCCCACAACTGCTTGAGTAATGGAAAAACTGATGTAGGAATTCCAGTCTGGGAGGAAAAAATGTGAACTTTCACCCCTCTCGCAGAGCCGATCATATTTAACCGGCCAAAAATAGAAAAACCTGGAAATCAGCAGCAAGTGTTTTCTCACTCTGATTCAGCCCTTCTGGAGCCATAATACACACTTTCACTCGCAGATCTGAGTCACAACTGGAGGAACGTGGGAAGAGGCTTTTCAGTCACATGTTTCTCTGCTCTTCCTCCTCTGTGTGTTTCTCTGCTCTTCTTCCTCAGTGTTTCTCTGCTCTTCTTCCTCAGTGTTTCTCTGCTCTTCTTCCTCAGTGTTTCTCTGCTCTTCTTCCTCAGTGTTTCTCTGCTCTTCTTCCTCAGTGTTTCTCTGCTCTTCTTCCTCAGTGTGTTTCTCTGCTCTTCTTCCTCAGTGTTTCTCTGCTCTTCTTCCTCAGTGTTTCTCTGCTCTTCTTCCTCAGTGTTTCTCTGCTCTTCTTCCTCAGTGTTTCTCTGCTCTTCTTCCTCAGTGTGTTTCTCTGCTCTTCTTCCTCAGTGTGTTTCTCTGCTCTTCCTCCTCACTGTTTCTCTGCTCTTCTTCCTCTGCTCTTCTTCCTCAGTGTGTTTCTCTGCTCTTCTTCCTCAGTGTTTCTCTGCTCTTCTTCCTCACTGTTTCTCTGCTCTTCTTCCTCAGTGTTTCTGTCCTGTTTTCCAGCACAAATATCTAAACATTCTTAAATAAAGATACATTTACTGGAGAAGAAGCAAAATGACTGAAGATATGAAGTCTTGTTATATGAAAAAATGCATCAAAATGAAGTGAGTTTGTGCTTTAAACAAGAACAAATATCTGCCAACGGAGTCAGAAAGACGATGTTAAGACTAGACATGATGAATAAGAAGAAGAGGAAAGATTAAGATTATAAAGATTTCTTTAAAATAATTGGTAACACTTTACAACAAGGTTCATTAGATAACATTATTAACTCATTAACTAACCATGAATAAACATTTGTTACAGTATTTATTAATCTTTGTTAATGTTAGTTAATAATAATCCAGCTGTTCATTGTTTGTTCATGTTAGTTCACAGTGCATTACCTAATGTTCACAAATACAATCTTTGATTTTAATAACGTATTAGTAAATGTTGAAATTAATATTAACTAAGATTAATAAATGCTGAAGACGTATTGTTAATTTTTAGTTCATGTTAACTATAAGGTAGTTAACTAATTTGAACTAATAAACCATATTGTAAAATGTTACCGAATAATTACACTGATCAATCATTCACAATAAGATCAATAAAAACATAATATAATAGATGCCACTGGTCACTCAACACCACTGATCACCTCACTGCAAAAATAAATACATAATTAAAAAATAATACTATTTCTGTCTTGTTTTCCAGTACAAATATCATTCTTAACTATAGTTTACATTTGAGGAACAGAGTAACTTTGGTCCCTCTAGTGGTTAAAACACAGAACTGCATGCATTTTGCGGAAGAACATTGTTGTGGTTGTGCTTCGGCTCTGTGCGGATGAATATGATTATCAAACTGCTCATAAAACATCTATTCTTCAGATAACCTATAACCAATATCTATGGAGGATCTCAAGCTGACAGACGTTACTGTAGTTTTACCCATTAATAAAACGATACTTCCTTGAGAATAAACTCCAGCACAACAGCCATAATGACATGATCTTCACGATCACGATAGATAATGCTTTACCGTGAACTCTGTCAGAGAGACTCATATGAGCAGTGTTGGGGAAAGTTACTTTGAAAAGTAATGCATTACAATATTGCGTTACTCCCTTAAAAAGTAACTAATTACGTTACTTAGTTTCTTTTTTAGAAAAGTAATGCGTTACATTACTTTTGCGTTATATTTTTGTCACCTGAGCTGGGGTTGTTTTTTTATAACAAGAAAATGATATTTTTGGGCAAATGTAAAAATCCTTTTACACCTAAAATAATCCTCAGGCTGAAGGAAATGCAGATTCACGCGGATTGATTAATAAAGTGAGATTAAATCCATAAAAATGTATGTTTTATTTAACATATGTAGTTATTGGAAGTTTTTGCAAAGTATTCTAATTCTGCATTTCACTGATTTGATTTATTTTGAGGAATATTGAATCTTTTTTTGTGCAAATGAGATGAGTAAATGCACGCTCTTATTTAGTCTAGAACTACAATAACCATCATGTTCACACACTCTCTCTCTCTCTCTCTCTCACACACACTCACACACACACACGCCTCTGCACTTCGACAGGAGAGCTGTCAGTCAATAAATGGGAACTTGCGTTACTTATTTAAAAAAGTAACTCAGATATTTTGTTGTAAATTTTAAACCAGATTTTTTATTCAGGACCATTTTTTACCTGATCTCTGATCAGTTTTAGACATTTGTAGACATTTTAATGAAACATTAGTATAATTATAACAATTTTCTAAATGTCATAATCATTTGTTAATAAACAAGTATTCATTACTTCAATGAACTCATTGTTTCTGCCTTTAATTATTACATTGTTTAAATTAATATATTTTTTCGCTAACTGTGATTTTTTACGTACATTTCTGAAATACATAACTCAGACAGTCTCTGATAACAGATCACTGTAAATTGTAATGTAGACATGAATGTTCTGTAAAGCTGCTTTGAAACGATGTGTATTGTGAAAAGCGCTATACAAATAAATGTGAATTGAATTATAGTAATTAATAGTCTCTTAATTGGCCGGTTTAGCTGAGCCATCCATGGAACAAACAAAACAAGCTATTTAAATGGATCAAAGAACATTTAGGCTATTATACCGACAATTAATATTTAATCTTAGGCTACTAGATGATTAGTTAATTGCATTTATTTTAAATAAAACATTTGCAATAGATTTAAAAGTTGTTAGGGTTAGAGTTTGTGTTGCATTGACACTGTTCTGACCAGCAGGAGGTCATCAGTGTGTGACGCTTCGAACGCTTCGAAACAGCGAATCATTTTGCGAATTGATTCAATTGATTCGAATCTTCGTTTCTCCCATCACTACTAGAGATTCAGCGGCTCCGTGTTAAACTTTCTCGCTCGTTGTGATACTAAACTAACTTACATACCTCACCTTTTACCATGTTAAGATATGTGTACTGGAGAACAAGACAAAAATACTGAGGAGGAAAGTGTTTTTTGCAGTACTTGAAATGCATCGATCTGTCTCTGTGAGAGTGACATGTTTATTCTGAACCGACTCTCTGTGTTTCTGTAATCGAGAGAACAAAAGAGAAAGATGTTCCTCTCAGGGAAACACTGATTCTCTGAGCATGTGTAGAGTAAAGCTGAACACACTCGCTCTTGTCTATTTTCTGACACCGGAGGATCCAATTAACCTCGCATGTGATTTTAATTTGGCTGATGCACAAAGTCTCTGTTTCCAGCTTTAGAAGAGCCATAAATCTGTGACATATTTCTGCTATTCCTGCGGGTCTGAGAGACTGTCCTCATTCGGCTCCCGCGGGACACCCGGAATATCAGCTGCCATTATTTTGGAGAGAAAATTAATAGCGTGGCCTACATTCTGCCTATAAATATCAACTCATAAATGTAACATTGGGATATACCAAAATACACTGATTGAGGTTAGATGCCTTTATATGGCTGAAGCTCATGGAACCTGAACATCATATTTCACCCCAAAAATCTAATCAAATAAAGAAAATTATGTATTTTTAATAAAGAAAATGAAGCCTATTTTAAGGATCAATTAGAGTTTGTGTATTCTGACACTGCTGAAACACACTGACAAGAAAATATCTGTGCATTACTGACAATTTGGGTAAAATGTGTTTAGTGAAAAATAATAGCACAATCTTCTTTGTTTAATATGTGAAATATAAGTTAGACTTATTATGAGACTCGCTTTTTAGATGGTCAAATTTTAGAATAATTAAGATTTTAAATGCTTTTGAATGAGTCTCTTCTGCTCACAAAAGCTGCATTTATTGGAACAAAAAACACTGTAAAAATGTGAATTTTTTTTCCAATGTAAATTCATCTGTTTTCTATGTGAATATACAGTAAAGTGTAATTTATTCCTGTGATCAAAGCTGCATTTTCAGCATCATTACTCCAGTCTTCAGTGTCACATGATCCTTCACAAATCACTCTAATCCAAAGAAATGAATAGTGCGCATAATGATTTATTTCAACAAATTAATTTGATAAGAATATCTGACATACACATTTTGAAACACAAAGCGAGGATCAGGGTCTACAGAGAACAGTGAAGTAATGGACACTAATGGAACTACAGCTAAACCTGCTGAGTCTTTACATTTTAACATGTTTGAACTGAATTTCCTCCTGAAAACACCAGTGTAACTAGCTGAGATGTGAGACATGAAACTATACAGTACAATAGAGTCATCATGAAAGTGAAGTTACGCACTTCTCTCCTCTATTGTGTCGTATATCTGAGTGAAACACTCCTGGAACAAGAACAAATGTGGGCGGGGCTTGATTGTGTCTGTGGGGAATTGATTGGATGGTTGTGATTTGCTATTGGCTGATATCATGTGAGTGACAGGTTAAAGCCCCGCCCTCATCATCAGAGTAGAGAAGAGAAGCTGCAAGAGGAACTTATTCAAGATTATGAGAACAAGAGATATTACATATTCATATTATTACATTAACATTAGCTGCCAGGAAATGAAAAAAGAAAAATAGACAAATAGAAAAATAACATAAAATCCAGTGTTTTCAAGGCATATCATGTCTTCAGCGCTTTTTTGTTTTGTTCCAAAAGATTTACATATTGTAAGAGCCATAATTGGAATAATTATAATTTAATTATAAATAATTATACACATATAATGTAAAGTCATTTTTAAAATGTGAAAATTAGGTTTGCTTTGAGCCCATTTCTTTTTATGTATATGGTATTTTCCTAACAAATTAAATAACTGTATAATATGTTGTTCTTTACATTCCAAATTGTCATTCTGAGTATAAAAAAGCACATCAAATACACACATTTCTATCATACAGTTCAGTTTTCTATTAATAAAGGTTTCTAAATCTTTCCAAAATAATCTCGAGTAGACTGCAAAACAAATGCAAAATAGTTTCTTTTTCTAGTGCACAAAATCCACAGGTTTATGAAATATTAAAGCTTAAATCTTTCCAAAACATGTTTATCAGGATAACCTCTGCTGGAACCGACTGATGTTTGACTTCATTACTGACAAATGGTCATTATATTCATTTACACAGGCGTTTACAAGTCTCTTCTGCTCACCAAAGCTGCATTTATTATGACCGCCGTAGCTAGCGAAAGCGGTCATATAGGGATTGTCAAAGTTTTTTTTTTTTTTTTTCTTGTCAATCTACTGAATTTTCCGTCAACGATACCAGGGACACCGAAACACCAGGGAACATGAAATTTGGTGGGCATGTAGCCCCACTAGACTTTTACGGAAAAATTTAGTTTGGTCCCCGGGGGCCAGTCCCCCCCCCCCCCCCCCCGCACTGGGCCCCCCCAAACCCCAAAAATGCAGTTTTTCCTAAATAATTACCTGAACCGTGGCACCGAGGATGAAGAAATTTTTATGGTATGTTGGTCTTAAGGGCCCACATCAACCTAGCCCATAATCACTCATTTGTGATTTGCGCCCCTCCCATAAAAAATGAAAATGCAATATTATTCTGCTTTAATCGCCCCTATCTTCAGTTGAGATGTTCAGAACTGCACCATATTTCATGTGTATGATTAACTTGACATCCTCTGGGGGTATGCTAAGTTTCGTAGAATTTCATCCATGGGGGGGTATAAAATAAATTCATTTATGTGCACATTTAGTGACTGTACACTCATCGGCCTGTAGATGGTGGTGTTGAGCGAAGGGTTGCTGGTTTAGGATGATACTGTCACACACACACATGCAGGAATACAAACAAACAAAGCAAAGGTGTAAATTCACTCTATAAAGCACAAACAGGGCTACCATCATATCTGATCAACATGCTTGTAAATCTTTGTGTTTTTAAGAAAATAATGTTTATGCGTGGTTATTTGAAAAAATAAAAATGAAAGTTGCTGAAATAACACCACAAAACATATAGTAAATATGTGTCCACAAAACTTTTGACTAATGGATCTTGTCCCCTAGTGTTTTTTCTTATATACATAAACATGCAATACAGCCAAATTGCTCCACGTCATTTATTTTTGTGGAAAGCCAGTGCAGGCCTGAGCGGCGGTCATATTTTGTACCGCCATGCGGTACATCTAGTTTATTTATCAAAAATACAGTAAAAACAGTGAGATATTATCATAATGTAAATCATCTGTTTTCTATGTGAATATACAGTAAAGTGTAATTTATTCCTGTGATCAACAGCATCATTACTTCAGTCTTCAGTGTCACATGATCCTTCACAAATCACTCTAATATGAGGATTTGATGCTCAAGAAACATTTATGATTATTATCAGTGTTGAAAACAGTCATATTTCTGTGGAAAACGTGATACAGTGTCTGTTTTCAGTAGAAAGAAAACCTCTAAATGTATAGTTGTGCTTTTAATCCTAATAAACAGTAAGTATGGACACAAACTGCTTTTCCCCTTTGACACCAGCAGAGGGAGCCACTCACACACTGAGATCATCAGCCAGACCTCAGGGCCATCTGAGAAGAAGAAACATGGTTTACTGTGGTCTTCACCAGGGTAAACACACATTTACATGCTCAGATATCGCTTTTTTATTATTATTTTTTAGGAAAAATCACGAGTATCAAATATGATCATCAGGCTTTTGAGGAAGGTTTATTTGTTCATCTCTCAATCATCACTGTATTGCATTATATGTTTAATTTTTACTGTCTGATACTATCACAGTTTTGTTTCTGTGTTCTACACACACATACTCACTAACACACTCATACACACACACACAGATCTTCTGGTCTGTGAGCACAAAATGTTCTGATCCAAACACACTTTCCACAGATGTCACACACAAGTGTCATGTTTTCTTCAGTTTCTGAACAGTGTGTGACCATCATCACTGAAAACATACACACACACACACACACACACACACACACACACACACACACACACACACACACACACACCATCATCACTGAAAATATCCGCACACACACACAGACACACACACACACACACACACACACACACACACACCATCATCACTGAAAACATCCACACACTCACACACACTCACACACACTAACATCATCACTGAAAACATCCACACACACACACACACACACACACACACACACACACACACACACACATGTCTGGTTCACTATCTTTGTGGGGACTCTCCATAGACGTAATGGTTTTTATACCGTACAAACTGTATATTCTGTCCCCTTACACTAACCCTGCCCCTAACCCTACCCATCACAGGAAACATTCTGCATTTTTACTTTCTCAAAACAACTCATCCTGTGTGATTTATAAGCCTTTAGAAAAGTGGGGACCACTGGCTGGTCCCCACAATGTAGGTGATCTCAGGTTTTACTATTCTTATGGGGACATTTGGTCCCCACAATGTAATATAAACAAGGGCACACACACACACACACACCATCATCACTGAAAACATCCACACACACACACACACACACACACACACACACACACACACACACACACACACACACACACACACACACACACACACACACACACACACCATCATCACTGAAAACATCCACACACACAAACACACACACACCATCATCACTGAAAACATCCACACACACACACACACACACCATCATCACTGAAAACATCCACACACACACACACACACACACACACACACACACACACACACACACACACACCATCATCACTGAAAACATCCACAGACACACACACACACCATCACTGAAAACATCCACACACACACACACACACACACACACACACACACACGCACACAT
>JAJAQA010000020.1:34787833-34805333 GCA_021464565.1 Rutilus rutilus
ATTTTAAGTTGTTATAACTAATTGCAGAGCATGTTGGCAGATGTTCAGCACAGACAGACACACACACACACACACACACACACACATCTGTCCTGAGTTTCATGAGGCTTCTCTGGAGTTCCTGTCGCTCTAAACGTCTCGAAGGGCAAATATTTACTCAGTTTGGTTTGTTAACATCTGATCCCGTGTCGAGGAGAATCCCGGGATTTATGAGCTTTGGGGGATGGGGCTGTTTGAGACCCTAGAGAAAAAAAAGTATACTTTATTGTATTTGAAATATGTGACCCTGGACCACAAAACTAGTCACATGGGTCAGTTTTTAGAAATTGAGAATTATACATTTATACAAAGCTGAATAAATAAGCTTTCCGCTGATGTGTGTGTGTTAGGATAGGGCAATATTTGGCCGAGATGCAACTATTGAACATCTGGAATCTGAGGGTGCAAGAAAATCGAAACATTGAGAAAATCTCCTTTAAAATTGTGCATTTATATGTGAGATTGTGCAGCATTCACTCATTCACAAATGTACAAAATATCTTCATGGATCATGATCTTAATAGCCTAATGATTTTTGGCATAAATTAAAAATCCATAATGTATTGTTGGCTATTGCCACAGATATTTTTGTACAGATGGTTTTGTGATCCAGGGTCACATATATAATTACTTATACATATATATATACACACACTTCTGTTTTTGAAATAAGTCTGTCCTGCTCAGCAAGGCTGCATTTATTTGATCAAAAACACAATAAAAACAGCAATATTGTGAAATATTATGTGAATATATTGTAAAATAGAGATTCCAGAGACTTAAAAGAAAGATACAATTAATATAATTTTATAGGTTTATTTTTTATTAATACATTTAGTTTCATTTCATTTATATATAATTTGATATATATATTTTTTCATTTCAATTGTATATAATTATATATATATATATATATATATATATATATATATATATATATATATATATATACATATAGTAGCCTATGTTTTTATTATTATAATAATAAAAGCAGGACCTAGGAGCAGGACCTAGGAGCAGGACCGGAGAGCAGGACCTGGGAGCAGGACCTGGGAGCAGGACCTAGGAGCAGGACCCCTAGGAGCAGGACCCCTAGGAGCAGGACCTAGGAGCAGGACCCCTAGGAGCAGGACCTAGGAGCAGGACCTAGGAGCAGGAGCTAGGAGCAGGAGCTAGGAGCAGGACCGGAGAGCAGGACCTGGGAGCAGGACCTAGGAGCAGGACCTAGGAGCAGGACCTGGGAGCAGGACCTAGGAGCAGGACCTAGGAGCAGGACCCCTAGGAGCAGGACCTAGGAGCAGGACCTAGGAGCAGGACCTAGGAGCAGGACCTAGGAGCAGGACCGGAGCAGGACCTAGGAGCAGGACCTAGGAGCAGGACCTAGGAGCAGGACCTAGGAGCAGGACCCCTAGGAGCAGGACCTAGGAGCAGGACCTGGGAGCAGGACCTAGGAGCAGGACCTAGGAGCAGGACCCCTAGGAGCAGGACCTAGGAGCAGGACCTAGGAGCAGGAGCTAGGAGCAGGAGCTAGGAGCAGGACCGGAGAGCAGGACCTGGGAGCAGGACCGGAGCAGGACCTGGGAGCAGGACCTGGGAGCAGGACCTAGGAGCAGGACCTAGGAGCAGGACCGGAGCACACAACGTTTGTCATTTTTATTGGTGCAAAACGACTAATGTTTCGACGCCCATGCGTTTGACTCTGAAGAAGACTAGCTAGACCTTGGGTTTCCTCTTTTGATCTCTAAAATAATGTAAACTTAAATACATATGAGTTTTTTCTCTGCGTCACTGTAATGAAAATGAGTTTTTGTGTGTCAATGAAATTATAAACATTTAAATGTTATGAAAAGATGCTCTTAAAACAGATCATGTACTATAACTTCTCATATCTTATGAATATATCTGTAGTTTTCCTGACATTCACGTGCGCTGAGGAGTGTTGAGTCATCAGGAACCGAATCCGTAAACTCAGCGGAATGAAAACCACAGAACTGGGTTTACAGCAAACAGATGATGATGAAGATGATGAAGATAAAGATGATGAAGATGATGATAATAATGATGATGATGACGGCATGGAGGAATTATTTCATGACCAGCGAAACCACTGAAGACACTCATGAAAGTGTCGCTCTGAGTCAGTGTGAGTTTCTGGAGGATCTTCTTCATCCCGTACTCGAGCAGAGAGTAGCTAGAGCCAGTGCTGAAGTTTAACACACTTTAATAACACACTCTTACAAGAGAAGAACAGCTTCAGTGTTCGTGGCATAAAGGGTTCTTTAAAACTGAGTCAAGAACCCTGGAGTTCTAGAGAGGAAAAGTGATAAACCCAGTGTGTGTTTGAGCTGTTTTAGGGGGC
The DNA here is from genome assembly GCA_021464565.1 of Rutilus rutilus. Taxonomy (NCBI): domain Eukaryota; kingdom Metazoa; phylum Chordata; class Actinopteri; order Cypriniformes; family Leuciscidae; genus Rutilus; species Rutilus rutilus. Next base: position 34,790,232 of record JAJAQA010000020.1, read on the forward strand.
GAGGGATGTGTGTGTGTGTGTGTGTGTGTGTGTGTGTGTGAGTAAAGTTTGAGGTCAGTAAGGTTTTTATGTCAAATAAATGAATACTTCTATTCAGCAGAGATGCATCAAAACTGACATTTATAATGTTACAAAAGATTCTGTTTCAAATAAATGCTGTTCTTTTGAACTCAATATTCATCAAAGAATCCTGAAAAATAAAATGTTTCACAGTTTCCACAAAAATATGAACATTGATAATAATCATAAATGTTTCTTGATCATCAAATCCTCATATTAGAGTGATTACTGAAGGATCATGTGACACTGAAGACTGGAGTAATGATGCTGTTGATCACATGAATAAATTACACTTTACTGTATATTCACATAGAAAACATTTTACATTATAATAATATTTCCTGTTTTTACTGTATTTTTGATATAGTAAAAACTGTATTCTGTCATTTTTACATTGTCTTCCAAAACTTTGAAGCAATAGTTTATAATATGAGAATTAGAGTTCTGATAAAGACCAGTCTGCATTCCTTTGGGTTAGTCATCAGGTGTGTGTGTGTGTGTGTGTGTGTGTGTATAGTTTGTGTATCAGTGTGTGTGTGTATAGTATGTGTGTATGAGTGTGAGTGTATATATGAGTGTTTGTGTGTTTATGAGTGTGTGAATGTGTGTATGAGTATGTGCATGAGTGTGAGTGTGTGTGTGAGTGTATATGAGTGAATGTGTGTGTGTGTATGAGTGAGAGTGTGTGTATATGAGAATGTGTTTGAGTGTGTGCATGTGTATATATGTGTGTGTATATGAGTGAGAGAGTGTGTGTGTGTGTATATGTGTGTGTAGTATGTTTGAGTGTGTATGTGTGTGTTTATGAGTGAGAGAGTGTGTGTAGTATGTTTGAGTGTGTGTGTATGTGTGTTTATGAGTGAGAGAGTGTGTATATGTGTGTGTAGTATGTTTGAGTGTGTGTGTATATATATATATATATGTGTGTGTGTGTATATGAGTGAGAGAGTGTGTGTGTGTGTGTGTGTGTGTGTGTGTGTGTGTTGAACTTACAGACAGGAAGAGTAAGCGGCTCTGAGAGTTCAGGAGTTCCTCTGATAAGGACGATTGCATGTCGCTCTGATTACACAATCACAGCAGCTTTACTAGTAGATCAGTCTAAACACGTCTCAGATAAGAACGCGTCTCAGAGAGTGAGCCTGCCACTGCTGCCAGTGACATGAACGGTGGAGCGGCCAATCAAACATGAGACTCAAGTTCTTCAGTGTAGACTGAAGGTGTGTGTCTAAAGTTTCCGTCTCTTCAGTCAGAACATCATATAAACATCTCGTTCGGGCCTCAAACACACACACACACACAGATCCTGAGCTGCTGCGGCTGTAAACACACATTCACATTTAACACACACTTTGTTTAGGCAACAGCGATGAAAACTGAGTCTGATAGTAAAGAGCAGACGACTGAATGTTCATGTTAGTTCAGAAGTTCTTGATCTTGAAACATGTTGTAGTAAATGTTGAAATGAACATTAACTGAGATTAATAAAGGCTGTGGAAGTTTTATTTATTGTTAGTTCATGTTAGGCAACTAATGTTAATGAAACCTTATTGTAAAGGATTGCAGAAATACACTTGTGTGAACTTCAGTATTAAAGCACCGACAACAGAGGAGATTCCTGTCCCGTTCCCAGTCTTCATCTCCGTCTCTCAGAGGGAATTAATCGCATTAAATGTTGTGTCACAAACACCCTATTTTGGTTAAAGATTAAAAAAAGCCAGTTTGAGCTTCTGTTTACTGTATTTGATGAGGATAAAATAGAAATCTGCAAAAATATAACGTGTACTTTAAAGGTCCATTGACCCCAAGAAGGAGAAATATAAAGATAACAATAACTATATTAGCATCCACACTGATTATGATGTATATATGTATTATGTATATCCTTCTGTTTATTTGAAGCGCTGCAGTTTGTCGTCTGTCACTTTAAATGCTCTTCACTTTACTTTACTTTTACAGGGACAACGCATAATTAAGAGTAATTACACCAAATGCTCCTAAAGCAGGATGGATTCTGATGTCGTTATAGTTGTGGTTCCTTTACTTTTCTTTTACATTCAGAATGATTTTTCAAACTATATCTTTATCATCCTTTGTGTGAACTATCTAGAAATAAAACTGTAATAAGGAAAAAGTACCATTTACTCGTCAGTTCACTGAAATCAAAGTCTCGTTTTCCAGCACTAATATCTAAATATTCTTAAATCAAGATATATTTACTGGAGAAGAAGCAAAATAACTCAAGATATAAGTCTTGTTTTATGAAAATTAAGCGAGTTTAGTCTTAAAACAAGAACAAATATCAGCCAATGGAGTCAGAAAAATAAATGTAATTTACAGGGAAAACAAGATTATCTTTCTGACTCCACTGACAGATTTGTTCTTGTTTTAAGACTAAACTCGCTTAATTTTCATAAAACAAGACTTAAATCTTGAGTTAATTTGCTGCTTCTCCAGTAAATGTATCTTGATTTGAGGATGTTTCAATTTTTGTGCTGGAAAACGAGACGGAAACACTGAGGAAGAACATCATCTTTTGCACTCGACTCATGCCCAATAGTGTTTTGAAACTAAACCATTTCTCCGTGTCCACGTGCAAAAGAACATTGCAGAAAGGACTTTGCTTTAATATTTTATTCTATTTACAGCACAATATAAACCTGGAGCAGATATAAAGCACTCGACGCCTGCAGAGAGTCCAGAATGGTGAGGAAGAACGCACCAAAACCTGCGAGATCCTGAGCGTGAGCTTCAGACGCTCGAGTCCCACGTCTCGGCAGACACACGGACATCCACACTCATCCAGCAAACACATGAGGAAACACGCGGCTTTTTATGCTTTAATGAAAGAGACGGTGCATAGGAGCGTACAGTTCTGTCCATATCTCCAGTGGAACAATTCATGAGGAGGAAAGCAACGGTGTCTAACGTAAACCAGGCTAAACGCGATAATACAGTGTACACAACTTCCTGAAAGCGTCCTTTAATTCATGAAAATTAAAATCACTTCAAAAGCGATGGGTTGGCTCCTCCGAGAGTCTGCGAACGACCAGTTCACAGCAGGCCACCAAGGTATGGATAAAGTGCTTCTCTTAACGTGACATTAAATAATTAAAGCAAAAGAAAACATCACATAATCAGAGCGAAATAAGAAAATGGAGGACAGGAGATATATTCCTTCAAGAGGACAGAAAACTAGAGAGAGAGAGAGAGATAGAGACTGTGAAGCGACGGACAAACTGACATACTGCATGGTGTAAGACCTACATGATGCAAAAGGGAATTTCACATTTTCATAATCTGAAGAAACAGACACAGTAAGACTTGTCGTTTAGTATCATAACACGGATATCTGTCGGTCCGTTGCGTTCGGCGTCCTATGAGGACAGTCATAAGAAACAGCAGCAGTGTGATCTTACAGGATTATTTCGAGGCCAGTCACCGGTCGAGTGTTTTTTTTGTGTGAATAAATACATTCGGATTTAGTGTCAAGCTACTTGTTCTAATATAATGTACGTCCTAAAAAACAAACAAAGGAAAGATGGAGAGACTAACGAAGAGGAGATGGGGGAATTGTTCGCTCCGAGATGTTCCCACGTTCTCCTCGTGGCCCCTCAAACTCAGTCCGCTCTTCACAAGGCAGACATTTTCTTCCAACAGTCGCGTGTGTGTGGGAGGAAAAAAGCACCTTCCCTCATGGTATCCGTGGCTAATGAAGGCGCTCTCCGTGCTGGGAGGATCCCACATACTGGGAGCGCCTGCAGACCCCTGAATAACAGCCAGTCCACTGCCGTCCTCGTCCTCTACAGAGAGAAAACACACATGAGCAGACTGAACTAAACCCTGAGGGCTTCAGAAAGATACAGTGTTGACAAAAAAGTATGCAATAAATTAAAACACAACATTAGTGTGCACTGCTGATTAGAGTATCCCGATAACAAGCTCACATCAAACCACTGAGAGGATGTTCTACGTAAACGGCTTACAATGTATTTACTGTGAATGATGATGCATAAAAAATGCATGCATAAAGCATAAATGCATGCATAAAGCATTCATAAAAATCCATAAATTATGCATAAAATGCATTAATAAAAATACACGCACTAAAATGCATGATGCATACGACGCATGAATAAAATCCATAAATTATGCATAAAATGCATGCACAAAACTGCATAAACGCATGCATATATATTGCATAAAAATATATAAATGCATAAAAATGCATGCACAAAACTGCATAAACGCATGCATATATTGCATAAAAATATATAAATGATGCATAAAAATGCATAAACAATTCATAAATGATGCAAAGAAATGCATACATGATGCATAAAAAATGCATGCAAAAAATGCCTAAATGCATAAAGATGCAACAAAAAAAAAATCATGCATATTTTTTTTATTTTTTTATAGAGTTTTATATAATACAGATTGTTTCAAAGCAGATTCACAGTAATAAACAGGAAAAATAACAATGCAATAATGCAAACTTCATCAAATAAGACAAATTAAAAATAAAATGCTTCACTGAAGTTTGCACCCACAGGCATGTAGTCATGCAAAGCACAGTCTAGATGTGTCTAAATATGGCTGAAGGGAAATTCAGGATTCCAAACACTGGCAGTGGGAGCGGCTTGTGAACTTGAGCTAATATTGAACCGAGACAGCATCTGATCTCAATAAACATGAAGTGACCGAGCAATCTCCAGAGAAACTGAGGCCATGGGACTAAACCGGGAAGTTAAAGACGATTCTATGATCAATAAATCACAAATTAAGTATGTTAATTTATGTAAATTTATGTAGACTCTAAAAAGAGTCTAATAGTGTTTGGAGATCATTGCTTCATTAAATTTAAATGAAATGTGCACCTAAAAGAAAAAAAGATGTCATGTACCCACCTTCATGTCATTCCAAACCGTATGACTGACTTTCTTCTGTGGAACACAAAAGGAGAAGTTTAGCCGTATGTTCACGCTGCTCTTTAAAACTAAAGCAGACCGGGAAAGGTTTTACAGCGCCGATCAAAGTACAATAAAAATATCTCAAGACTCAAGTCAAACCATACGATAGTGCTTTCTGTCGGCTTATTGAAGTGCGCATGTGTGATCTGTGACAGGAACGCATTCTTACTGTGGATTTAAGCGCATCCAGACAGCGTTTAGCATATCGCAAACTCAGATTTTTTTTATCCCAAACATGTACGCAAATGTCCTCTTATAAGAAGTGGTACAGTAAATCCTGCATCTGTAACTGCAGGAGAGGATAATATGAGCCGCTGACGACATCTTCGGTTTTTAACGCTTTATTTAACATCACAATCCACATAACAAATGAAATACTCAGAGTCAGATACAAATTATTACATTTTGACGTCACTACCGGGAAATAACCGGATTCATTAATAAAGTCTTGTAAACACGGTTTACTTACGTTGTCGAGTTATCGCTTTGCATGTAAACCTGGATAACAGGTTATTTCACTAAGCTGAGTTACCAGCGCAGTGCATGTTTGTGCAGCAAAACGTTTACCTTTGTGTTCCACAGAAAAAGAAGTCGTCACTCAGACTTAGAAAGACAACAAATTGTGGCTTCATTTTTTTTTTACACATACAAGGGAAACACTGCGTACCTGATGAGGCGAATACATGGTAAACAAATGCAGACAGAAAAAATGCACAGTAAAAAAGGATCCCTAAAGAAACTAATATAAAGCCTCGGGGGAGATCTGATTCAGGGGTCTGACTGAGATTGGCACAAGTTTTTGAAACGGTTTGACTTACAGAGTCAAAGGTACAGAGTCAAACTACACTGTAAAAATGTAGCTGCAATTGTTAACTTAAAAGTTGTTGAGATAACTTAAATATCCAACTAACCTAAATTTAACTAAACTTAATATTTTAAGTCAAGCACAAACAAGTACTTTAAGTTGAAACAACAAATTACTTCTTATTCTAATGTTGAATTTTAAGTTTGGTCCGCGTGGAATCCACATGATGTGGGCCGACACTATTTTGCTGTGCTTTGGGCTTAAAGGAGTAGTTCACTTCAGAATTAAAATTTCCTGATAATTTCATCTTCCCCACGTCATCCAAGATGTTCATGTCTTTCTTTCGTCAGTTGAAAAGAAATGAAGGTTTTGAGGAAAACATTCCAGGATATTTCTCCATATGTGAGTTTCAGTGCAGCTTCAGAGTCTCGACACGATCCAGCCGAGGAATAAGAGTCTTATCTAGACAAACCAGCGGACATTTTAGAACAAAATAAACATTTAGATACTTTTTAACCACAAATGCTCATCTTGCACTCGCTGTGATGAGACAAACATTACGTAATCAGGTTGGAAAGGTGGGAAATGCAGGATAGTGCGAAAAACATAGTATATAAATGTTTATTTGTTTTATAAAATGTCCGCTGGTTTGTCTAGATAAGACTCTTATTCCTCGGCTGGATCATGTCGAGACTTTGAAGCTGCACTGAAACTCACATTTGGACCTTCAACCCATTGGACCCCATTGAAGTCTCTATCCCTATCTTTTTTCCAGGGAAAAAAACCCTGGAATGTTTTCGACTGAAGAAAGAAAGACATGAACATCTCGGATGACGTGGGGGTGGGGGTGAGTAAATGATCAGGAAATTTTAATTCTGAAGTGAACTACTCCTTTAAAGGGATCATTTACCCAAAAATGAAAATTCTCTCATCAATATCTAACCCTCATGTCGTTCCAAACCCATAAGACTTTCTTTCATCAACACAACTGGATTTATCTAAGGATCTCTTTATGAATGTAGAGCTTTGGGTGAATAGAGGGACAGAAATCTCTCAGGTTTCATTAAAAATATCTTCATTTGTGTTCCGAAGATGAACGAAAGTCTTACGGGGATGGAAAGACATGAGGGTGAGTAATTGATGAGAGAATTTTCTTTTATAGCCGAACAATCCCTTCAAGAGTGCAATGACGGGCAAAGAAAGACTCACCTAAGTTTCGCAGTGAGACAGTAGAGATGTGATTTCGGCGCTCATGTGTCCCACCGCCTTGGCGGCCTCCATGATGGCGCGACGGTACATCCCTTTCTTTTTGCGGTTGAAGCGTAACCTGAAGAATTCGCGGAACGGCGACAGTTTGGCAACCGAGAGTTGGGAGGTGGTGGGAGAACCGAACCAGGACACTTTAGCTTCAGGCCAAGGAGCATCAACCTCTCCTTCTTCTCTACGAGAACCGCTAATACTGAGTATCCGAGCAGGCCACCACGGGAATCCGTGAATCTTTCCCCAAACAACATCACCTACTGTCACGGCGTGACCTTCTTCGGTCACGCACTTAGTCATGCTGCGAGTGTGCAGTCGCACGGTTAGAGGCGGAACAGTCTTGCTTTCCCCTTGAGAAGACGACGATACGGAGATGTCGTCGCCCGGAGCGAGATCGCAGAGTTCTGGCGACGTCCCATCCGAGCTGAACGACTTGGACTCGTCTAGACTGTCGCTACTGCACACGGAGAGGCTCGAAGAATCCGCTTTCCTCTTCCGGAAGTTAATGAGTAAAGTCAGGTCGCTGTGTCGATCGACCTCCTCGCCGGACCAAAGTTCAAGCGAGTTTTTCTCGGCACCATCCTCGGATTGAGAGTTGGGAACTCTTGGACTTCTTCTCCGGGAACCGCCGACAAGTTCTGCCTCGTACACGGACACTTGCTCTCCTCCGTCGGACCGGGATCTCAAGCGGATCTTGGGCGACGGGGACTCTGGACTTGCCAACTTTGGCAGCTTGAGTTTGGGAATGGAAATGGTAAGACCCGTTCGTATGGCATCCATTTGCGGTTGCACAACTTTCTGGGTTTCCTTGGAACCGTCTCTTTGTCCATGCCCGTTCTGCAATAACTGCTTCGGACAGAAGGGTTTAACAGAACCGTGAACTCTCGAGGGGATCTTCATTACTTCGCCTTTTCCTTGAGGAGTGCTATAGGAGATCTTAATCACAGGACTGTGGGGAATGATGTCCCCTACCGGAAACTTCTCGTCGTCTTTCTTGTCCTTCCGAAAGCGTTTGCTGTCAAAGACCATTGAGTCCTCTCTTCTCTTCGACTCTTTGTTGTTGTCCCCGTCGTCCTTTCTCTTGGCCGGAGTTGCTTTAGTGTCCTCGTCTTCTTGGGGCGCGTTTTCTTTTCTAGCCGTCTTGGGCGCCGTTGGTCCGTCTTTGCTGTCCTCGTCGCTGTTTAGTGTGTTTTTGCATTTCTCGCACAACACCTGTCGAGGTCTCAGTCGGATCGTGCTCATGGTCATCCTTCCAGGCTCTCGACTTCTTCTTTTCTTCCTCTTGATTGGACGAGGTGGTGGTTGAGGAACCCACTGGTTGTACGTGTGCCGGACCCAAACGGGTTGCGGGAAAGGAGCGCCCTCAAAGTACGGTGGGTACGTGGGCTGGCCCGGTTGTACCGGGACGGGTACGGGAGCAGGAGGAGCCATCGCTGGCTCCGTGTTCTCATCTTTTGGTCGCGGTGAAGGTGGACTAACGGGTTTAGAAGAAGCCTCTTCACTCGAGACTTCACAGTCCGGTCTCAATATGAGGCTCTCTTCTGATTTTCCAACAACGTCTGGAAGGCAAAACAGCCCAGTCCTACGGAAGAGAATGAAGAGGGAAACATAAGAGCCAAGCACTTTCACAGTAACAGAATCAGAGCAATGGAGGTTATTTATCCAGAAGTACTGCACTGTATTTCAGAATCACAATTTTTTTTTTTTTTTTAAGGTGACTTATTATGCCCCTTTTCACAAGATGTAATATAAATCTACGGTGTCCCCAGAATGTGTCTGTGAAATTTCAGCTCAAAATTCCGCCCAGATCATTTATTGTAGCTTGTCAAATTTGCCCCTTTTTGAGTGTGAGCAAAAATGCACCGATTTTGTGTGTGTCCCTTTAAAATGCAAATGAGCTGTTGCTCCGCCTACATTCAGAAGAGGGCGGAGCCTTTACAAGAGCTTCAGATACTCTGGCAATAACAAAACAGGCCAATCTCCCTCATCCAGAATCCCAGAATAACCAGTAGCGAGTGCAGCCTTACGGAGAGACTCAGGAAGAGTTTCACTTTTAGACATTTATGTAGTTGTTGTGGCGTTACATTGACTCATCTCATCGACTTGCATGTACCGTCACGTTTAACTTTTACACAAGTTGACAGTTCCCTGAGGTCTTTATTAGACAGCTGTGACATTTTTTGGTCAAATAGTGTTCAGTGCTCGTCTGTGCTCAACGACAGAACAGTTTGCATGCTTTGCTCGAACTTTTGCCATTGGGTTAGAACTGGTTACACTGTTGTCGCTTGCAAAACCAAATGGCGGCGCCACAGGTGGAAACGTGCAGATTAAGGGGCGGTAATATTATAATAAGGTCCCCTTCCTATGTCAGAATACATTTTTTGACATGCTTGCAGAAAAAAAGGCTTACCAAAACAAAGTAACTGGGAGTAGAGTTCTCAACGGGTCGGGTCGGCCCGACAAACCCGACGGGAGCCGCGGGTTCGGGCCGGGTTCGGGTCGAAAATATAATCAAATGACTCGGGTCGGGTCGGACCTCGGGCTTAATCTTTTCCAGTCAGTGAAAAAAAAAAAACATTTATTAATCATCGCTGCTGTTCACCGTAAAGAAAGTCTGGCTGCTGCGTGCAAGCGCATCACGGAGAGGGGCGGGGGCAGACCTGACGCCGCTGCGTGCACGCCTTTAGCCTGGAGAAGAAGATGGAGTTGGTGAGAAGTAAACTTGCCTCAGGTGAATTCACCGTCGCTACTACAGCCTATTTATATATTTAAAGTTTATTGTTTCAGTTGTTTGTATTGTTAAAAGGCGTGAACATTAAAGGTTGATTTGAATTTCCGTCTGCTGGTCATGATAATATGTGTATGAGAAAAAAAAAATCCGACGCGGCGTCGGGCCGCGGGCCGGGTTCGGCCAGATAATTCATGTTGATGTGTCGGGTTACATCGGGTCCGGGCTTTAAAAGCCACGGGCCGGGTCGGGTCGGGTTGTTATTTTCAGGCCCGTTGAGAACTCTAACTGGGAGGTCACTTTTCATGTTTTCTGGGTTGGTAGATGCACCCGATTATAGCACTTAAAGAGCAACTTGCAGGTTAGAAGACCCAACAAGTCAATGTATAGAAAAATAATGTAGGAACTAGATTTTCTTAAAAAAAAAATTATAAATACGCTACAGTGGCTTCTGGAGTCGTTTTTGTGAGAAAATTTTACTTCCGCATCTGAAAATGGGCGTGACGGGCGAGAGTCGTGACGTAGCACGAGGGAGAGCTGTCGGTTCAAACAACAGGGAAATATGGATTGCAATGACATTTCGGACGCTGAGGAAATTGTTGACGGACCACAGCCATACAATTATGAGCCTGCTAGGCTGCCAAGAGAGCAGGGACAGGCCAGGATCAATGTTAGACAGAACATATTGGAACTTACAATAACAGACACTAAGCTTTGATCAGGCGTTTCTCATGCTCATTAATATCCGCCCAGACTAACGTTACGTGATATAACTTAGCGGTTTCTCATCGAGAGACAGAGAGATATTTATTCCTGCTAACATTTTTTGTTCCATAGGTGCTTGTGTGGGAAATGCGAGGCAATGTTTACAGCTGAGGAAAGTCAGTGTTGCAGGGAGGTGGATGCATACTGGGCCTTAGTGGAAAATGCCAAACTTGCATGGTTGCAGTTAGTGTTACTACAGTAAAGCCATGGTGAATGTTGCTGATCTGTGGACACTGGATAGTTCGTTCATTCATTGCACAATGTTTATTCCTGGTTTCCACGTCAGCGCTGTTTGATCCGTTAATAACGGAGAAATGTGAATATTTCTCACTAGATCTCGCAGCGATGTTATTACTTCTGTGGCGAATTCAAATGCTTGATTTACTGGATCTCGCAGTTACAGTGTTGCTTGATCAGGCTCGCGCTGCACTAGTCCAAACTGATAAACGGTCCACACAAACACAATAACGAGTAGCTCAGTTTCGTTCCGCTTACATTGCGTTTGCCAGTTGATGTTGTGCTCGCGCCTACATCCGGCGGGAGAACCCGAAGATGCGTGCACTGAAAGAGCTCAGGTTACAAATTACAATGGATGTAAATGAAGAAACCGAGTTCTCCGACGAGCATGCCTATGACCGAGTGTGCGGTGACAGACGCGGCAGTGAAGTCTGCTCTCTTCACCTGAACAAAACGCACCCAAGAACGAAAAGCCTTGTTTTTCCTAGAAGGAAAATGATGGACACGATGTCCTGACAGGCTGGATTTTGTGCAACCAGCACAAACACAATAATTTACCATTATGGCTTCTCTAAAACTCGATCTAAAACTTTCTCTGTCGCTCACTACTGCTCTAACTACTACACCCACAATGAGAGCGCTGGCTGAACGCGAGCTCATATTTACCTCGGCATACGTCATATGACGCGTTGCTATAGGGGGAAAGGCGTATTCCAGAGCCTAGCACATTTTCATCAAAATCTCTACAACCAATTAGATTTCATTAGTAATTTCTACATATATGTTTTTAAAAAACCTCTTCAGACAAAATCAAGTATTAATTCAGTTATAAATTTAACCTGCAAGTTGTTCTTTAAAGGGCACCTATTATGCAAAATTCACTTTTACATGGTGTTTGAACATAAATGTGTTGGCAGTGTGTGTACACAACCTCCCTACTATGATAAAAATCCACCCAGTGCTTTTTAAAAAAAATCCCCATTAATCATAAGCACTGTCTCAGAACAAGCCATTCTCAGATTCGGGGCAGTGAGGCGTACTTTTGCACAAGCCCCGCCCACGACTGTTGACTGACACTGCTGTATTAGCATAGCCCCGCCCTGAGTGAGCTGGACACAGTCCGCCATTGTTTCGACGCCAGAACAGCTGTAGACAAGAATGTCTTCTAAAGCGATTGAGGTGTTTTGTTGTTGGATGTAAGCGCTCTTCATTTACTCTCTTGTTGTTACTCAAGGATGGATCTGTACCAACCGTTATATTTGTTTACTGTTAGTTGTAACAAGTGTTTAGTGTAATTCGCTGTGTACGTTGATGATAATGAAGGGGAGAGTTTATGGATAAGACTTTAATGCGCACTTCTTCTATGGTGTTCATTAGCTCTTACAGTGATTTTCTGGAGTAAAACTAACGCTTCATCTTTTGTATGATGTACAATAAACTTCATTGAACTCATCAGTATATTGTTGGCCATCATTCGGATGGGGTCCTCTACAGCAGGCTTGTATGACAAATACGTTATAACCGTAATTAAACTAAACTATACCTGTTCTTTCTCCATACAGCATATATTCTCCGACTCTGTAGGCATTATTGTCCGACTCCGGGTCGAAATGAACACCGCTACGGAGAGTTTCTGTTTTGATATCATCATTCCGTGAGATGAGATTGTCCTGACACTGAGCGCGAGCTCGTGAGGCTCCGCCCCCTGTGCCGGCAGCAGCAGCTCATTTGCATTTAAAGGGATACACACTAAAACGGCATGTTTTTCTGAGCCCCAAAAAGTGACAATTTAAACATGCTGTAAAAAATGATCTGTTTGGTATTTTGGGCTAAAACTTCACATACACACTCTGAGGACATCAGAGACTTATCTTGTGAAAAGGGGCATAATAGGTGCACTTTAAACACGGAAAAACTTTTCATGATATGTCCCCTTTAAAACAGAGATCACGATCCCCACGATTGTGAATAGACAACTAAACAAAATAACATGTAATTTACTAGAGATTCTAATAAAATGTTAATTGCTGCAATCTATTTAAAAAACATTAATTAAAAAAAAAAATCAGGTGGAGTGAAGGATTTAATGACTCACTTATAAAGACTTCACTTGTTTCATTACTTGTGAATCAGCATTTTTGAACGAATCTCTAGAATTAATAATTCAACGACAATTACTTTAACTTAACTTGTAAAGATAATGTTTATTTTATTTAAAGTAAGAAGTGTGGGTTTTGCTTTTAGTGTACAATAATAATCCTGCAACGATGGTGCAGAAAAACCCACTTACATCATCATTAAATGTCCTTATATTTAACACTCTCTTATCACAATCCTGCAAAACATTTGAACGCTCATGAACTGAAACACATGATCAAGCATTTCTAATGGCAAGCTGACTCTTGACTGGAAAAACTAGTTGCAGTTCGTGCAACCAAACCACACCTATGTTTTCATAACCTTTAAAACAACACAGATATAATATGATCCGTCAAAACCCTTAACGCTGCATTTATTCTTAGAAACTGTGATGCTTGGAATTTAAAAGTAGTGGGTTGAAATTCACAAAAACAGTCACATTTCAATAACACAAAAAAATGAACTTTTAGGACAACCATTGTTATTCGTATTGTGATAATAATTAAGCAAGACATGGAGATTTGCTTTACGTTGCAAACTAAAAAAATACTTTTATTTCAGATAATGTTTAGTTCAGTTTTTGGGTTTTAGTTTACAATAATAATCCTGCTATGATTGTGCAGAAAAAATACTTATATCACCTTTAAATGTCCTTATTTTTAACACTCTTATCAGAATTTTGCATAATTTTGCTCATGAACTGAAATACATGATTAAGCATTTCTAATGGCAAGCTGACTCTTGACTGGAAAAACTAGATAGTGAAGCAGACACATCGTGCAAAAACATCTCAGTAACAAAATAATACAATTTTAGGACAACCATTATTATTCGTATTGTGATAATATTGTGATAATTAAGCAAAACATGCAGATTTGCTTTACGTTGCATATTTGCACGTAGCGAAACAACTACTACATATAAATTCATGAGAAGTAGTGAGATGGACCCAGTGTTTCCAGAAGTAGTGAGATGGACCCAGTGTTTCCAGTGATCGCACTGAGTCTTGAGGATAGCAGGAGTCTGTGAAAGATGCAGCCAGAGCAAAAGCGCTGTCAGAAACCACAGACAAAGAGACCAACGGGTCGGGCCGGATCCCCCCTCCACCTCGCTGCACAAAAACAATCCCATAAACCACCGGGGACGCAGGGAGAGGGCCAAGAGATTTGGTTGTTTTCACACGCAGCCCTGAAATCTGATTGTGCCGGGATTATTAATTAAACCGTAGAAGGAAATCCTGTGGGTAACAGAGGCAGAGGCCCTCAGGAATAAACACCTATCATCTGAGATGTTTGATGAAAAATAAAACGCCCACCCCTAAAGCGACAATACCTACAGCGACTAGTGTCAGGATCCGGAGTATGGAACATTTCACTGCATAATACACACACACACACACACACACACACACACACATATATATATATATAGCTGGGATGATGAACGACTAGATGCTATTTAAACAGTTCAGGATGAAACACTAGCTGACTACGGTACACACTGCACACTATTATTGACATAGGCGAATGATTCTACGATAAACGCTTCAAACTGTAGTATACTAAAATAAAATAGTGTAGAAACTAGTGCTGTGCAACGATTAATCACATCACATCGATGTAAACGTGTGTGTACTGTGTATAATTTTGTATATGTAAATACACACACATGCATGTATATATTGTATTTATATTATATAGAAATAGAAACATTTTTCTTAAATATATACATGAATGTGTGTGTATTCATACATACAAAATTATACACAGTACACACACGTATTATGTAAACACAAACTTGTATTAATCACGGTTAATCGTGGCACAGCACCAGTAGAAACTATTTTCGCTCAGAAATTGCTAGTAAAGTTCACACATAAATACATAAAAAACGTCAAGTAACACATTGAATTAAACATGAAAGTCTGAAATTGTATTTTCTTCTAAAACGCACTCCGACCGTCTCTGTTTTAATCGTCTTAGCTTGTTTTAGAACGTAGCTCGTTTGGTTACATTACAATGAGATCTTACTGATTAACATTAGTTAATGCATTAACTAAACCATGAGAAGTATTTCTACAGCATTAAATAGCCTTTGTTAATGTTTATACTGTTCAGGTTCACAGTGCATTGAGTAAT